>JACCEG010000465.1:11294-103448 GCA_014065205.1 Tuber brumale
AACATTCACAAGACTAAGGGGGGTCCAGATACTATTAGAAGACATCTAGCAGAAGCTCTTGATATAGTTTGGACCCAGGATATTGAAGGAGATTTCTTGGAAAAGCTATGGGAGTCAATGCCTAGGAGAGTGGCTGCCGTTTTAGATGCAAAGGGATGGTATACAAAGTATTGATTTTTTTTCTTTACAATTTCACATAGGAGTTTTGTTATATTTAATGGATGTCTATTCAAATTTTCAGTTCATTTTAAGTAGTTGTTGTTACATAGATAGTAAATTTATAGTGGTTGTGGGGTTGCCGTTGCTGTGCCGGACGATCCTTTTTGTCCCCGTACTTTACCATGTAGCGTCACCACAGGTCGCATAATGCATTTCATTCATTCGCTAGTCCTGGGTTCCTCGGGGGCCGATGGGCGGGGTGCGGTGCCTGGAAATAGTCAGTGTCTTTTCTTTCTCGCCTGGCAGGGTGATCGCCCGTTCGGGGCCGGATTTGTGAGCTACGACATCATCTCTAACTCTTTGAGTTAAACGGCCCCCCGGCGTTTATTTGATACGAAAATCAAATTTGGATAGCTTTAGACTGCGATACAAAGAACCGTGTTTGGGCTAATCACTCTCATCGTTAATATTTTTCTGTGGGGTGTTGAAGCTCTTCTTCCCTCTCCACACTGCTATGATTGGTGTTGGTGTTTTCGCTTAGTCGGGCTGCTCGTGCAGGTTATCATAGCCTATTCTAGCCCTTCCATATCACGCAGACGATAACCTTCTTCCAACACATCCTCTCAACGATCCCCCCCATCAAAGATATCATACTCCTAAGCAGTAAGTCTGCCGGCGGGAACTTGGGTCTCGCTTTGCTTGCGCACATCTTGCACCCATCCCCATATTGCCCTCCCGGATTGGCTGAGCCACCCCTGGCCGGTGCACTTATCTCGCCTTGCGTCGGACCCGATGGCCTAGTTTGCTGATCGCAGTGTCTTGCTTCCGGGGGTTGTTCAGGCCTGGGTGGAAGATCTCACACACAACCCCGCGCTCGAGATTCACAATGGATAGGGGTGTGGGGCATTGCTTGACGGAAAGATATCGATCACTGGCGGCGCGCAGGAGCTCATAAAAGACGATTGAGGTTGGCTTGCCCGACGGGATCCACATGGGGCCCATTCGTGGGGTTACTGGTTTGAGACAGAAGGGGGTCGGCGGCTTAGTTGACGCACTTGAGTGGGGTAAGAGAGGTGGCTTCTAAGCGGTCCGGAGTCAAGTTTGTCATGAAATAAGTAGGTGGCGGATTGGTCGGGACATCTCACTTTTCCAATATGTATATTTTCTCAATTACGATACCAGCTCTCCACGTTTCTCATCGTTAATCACTCGTCGCCGCTGCGACGCCGCATGCACCTTCATGCACTGTACTGTACCTATCCCGCAACCGCTTCCGCCTCCATCTCAACCGCGTCTGCCATCTCTTCAAGAGTTCTAAACCTCCACTTCCAGCTACCGACCCTCTCCCCATTGACAACCCCTTCCACCCCCGCCACTCCCATCACCGCGCCCTCGCGATCGATCCACGCACCGACCAACCCAGCTTCCCCGGCAGGCACATGATCATGCCACAGGCTTTGCGCAGTCACCAGCACCTCCTCTTTCCTCACCCCAAGCCCCGCAGCCTTTCCAAGCATGTACTCGAAGTTCTTCAAATCGGGCTTATAACTCCCAATTTTCTCGGCCGTGCACACCTCATCGAACGTCCCCGCACCCCCCAGCTTTCCCAGACTGCCTGCGAAGCTGGCTTCGTCGATGTTGCTGAGGGCGATTAGCTTGTAGTATTTCTTGAGCCGCGCGAGGGCTTCCTTGGTATCGGGGAATGCGGGCCAGGCGGGGACTCCATTTCCGAAGGCCTCGACTTCGGCGCTGGAGAGTGGGGTTTCTGGACAGAGTTGCTCGTGAAGGTCGCGGTAGACTCCTGATAGGAGGGCACTGTAAGGGAGAGCTGGGGCTTCCGCTTGATGCTTGGCTTCGAGGGTATGGTAGCGCTTGAGGAATGCAGGTTTGGATGTATCTGTTTGTGGTGAGGTGCGGGAGAGGAGCGGTGATGCGGCAGCGTATATTCCGGATTCCCAGTCTATCAGGGTGCCATAGACATCAAATGAGAGAGCCTTGAAAGATGTCAATTTTTTTTCGGTCATTCTTGGCGCTAGTGTTTGGTAGAAGTAGAGAGGCTGTCGTACTATGATAAGGAAAGCCGAACGATTTGCGGGCTTATCCTTGCCCTAAAGCTTTTTTTTGGGGTGTGCGGAGTGCGGGGTTCTTGACAGTTTAAATGTGTCCTGGGTCTTAGAGTATGCGGTCCTTCCATACACTGTTGATTTGGCGGTGGCTGTTGCCCTTGCTCGAGGAGAGTAAGTTCTACAGACCCTACACTATAAATATTCTCACTTTCTCTTGCAGAATCTGTCGAACTCTTCTGAAGGTCACGGTAGTATTCTAGGCAGCACGCTATCACGCAACCTTCTAAGAACTTTCGAGCTTCCTTATTGAGAGCGGTTGCTCAACTAGATAATAGCCACTACCCAGCATAGGCGGCGCCCAGCCAACGCAAAATTAGAGATCACAAAGCGAATTTTTTTTTTAACAAATCGCAACTTGCATATTTAAGATATAGACTGTGCTTAATTTATTGCGCCGAACCGGCCTTCAGGCTAAAATGGCTAAACTATGAAATGTTCTTCACATTTTACAAATTGCCGAGAACCTTGTCTACGTGGGTGACAGTGACATTGGGGGCCTCATCCTCGACCTGTTTGTCAAAAATCAGCTTACAGTTTTCCCAAAGTTCGTGGCTTAGGACACTATAGGTCATACCTGAAGGCTAGTGACTTTTCCATCCTCAACAACAGCGACATATCTCTTGGAGCGTGCGTTTCCGAGCAACCCACTGGCATCGAAGTCGAGCCCAACCAATCTGGTGAATTCACCTATCCCACAGATATGCAAAATTAGTATTGAATACTCATTATTCAATGAGATTTAGATTATTAGCATACCTTTGGAATCCGAAAGGAAATGGACGCCAGAGCCCTTGGCAAGCTGGTCCTTCCAAGCGTTCACGACGAACTGGTCATACAATAAATTAATCACAATTAGGTCAAATCAAGGGTTAAGAGATGCAAGAAACTTACAATATCGTTAACGGCAACAATGTAAACAGCACTGATCCCCTTCCCCTGAAGCTTGTCGTAGTTTTCAACGTATCCGGGAACTTGCGACGAGCAAGGAGCTAACCGCATCGAAAATCCTTTGTTAGAACTTCTCCATACTCGTGCGAATTTAATTGGGTGTGAAGAGGGTAACGAACGAGTGAAGGCTCCTGGCACACCAACGATAATGTACTTTCCGCTGGAGGGGAATGAGACAGTATTATTATCCTTCTCAACCCAGAGGCTCGCAGGGGCAGCAGGAATTGATGAGCCGACTGAAATCATGATGAATTAGAACAATTTTTTGTGAAAATTCGAAAATGTGCTTGTTGGTGTTCGTAGTTTTCGAGAGATGAGAATGCGGGGTTGGTTGTGGTGGGGAGAGGTTTATTGGCATCCCTCTTTATTTAATACGTCATGCCAACCTGCAGGGATCACGCCTTTTGAGAGAAGATGCAACAGATCGTTGAATTTCTAATCCCTCCTTCTTAAACTCTATTCGCTAATATTGGAATTTCCATCTACGAGTGAAAAGATTTTTTTCCCGGAAATATGGCGATTCAGCTTGGTCCATAAAGCCTTGGCCGAGCATGGTCGATCATGTGGAATTCACAGCTTAGCACTCGCCGGTTGAGCATACCCAGTGCTACTTGATCACGATATTGCCCAAGGTGAACGGTACAGTGCCAGCTCTAGCTGTGGACTGAGCGGGAATTTTTCATCAAGACTTTCAGTCCTAGCTACTTTAACTAAAATCATTTGGAGGGAAAAAAAATCACAATTTGCATTTGAATTCATATCGTGAGCTGAGAAACAAATTCCCTTATTAAAAAATGTAGTTAAATACAGATTCCCAGGACGCGGATGACACAGCAGACTTATACAGCTGAAATCAACCTAATCTTAGAGCAATCTAACCTATAGGAAGCAAGCTAGAGGTAAAGAGAGCTATCAAAAAGAAGGTGATTATGCAATTCAACTTGACACCACAACAAAGGTAAGACTTCCCAAGTCGAACATTGGAGGTCTAAACTCCGGCTCATTCTTAGTGACTGCGCCAGTGGCCATGACCACGATTCTTTCGTCCCCTCCCCCTCCCACGATGTCCTGCACGGCCCCCATTACCTTGGTGGTCGTCCGATCCGGTTTGCACATAGAAATAGGGAGATATCCTGCGTCTCTGGTTGCCTAGGGGGAGCTCAATTAGATCGTCGTCGGAGCCCCTTTTGTTTCTGGGAGAAATGATATTTGAATTATCATGGGAATTGGTCATAGGTCCGGTAACGTAGGCTGTATCTGTTTGGATATAAGCCTCAATGCCTTGGAAGTACTCTATTGGGCCAGGAGTTTCAGACTCACTGAGAGTGGTGGGCTCTTGGTCATTACTATTGGCAATGGGGGATTGAACAGGCAAACTAGAATGACAGTTGTCCCAACCCCTATTGGTTGCAGGGGGGGGTATAGTCTCGGGCCACCCATGGGGCTTGCTAGTAGACTGGCCAAACGAAAAGGCTGGTATGTTCCCATAAGGTGATCTTGGAGCAGCATCACCCCCAGTCCAGGGAACCCTGGAGGGGGTATTTTTCGCACTCATCGCCCCAGCGGTGGTTTTCTTCATCTCAATCCTGATCTTCTCCTCTGTTTCGATCTTGTTACAGAGATCCTGATAAACAGTAGCGGTCATCGCAATCCCTTGCATGGGAGTCCCGAATCTCTGTTGCTCTGCTTGAACCATATATTTAATATCCTTAAGGACCTCGTCCGTCATACCAGGCTTTGGTAGTGGCGGCGGCAAACATCCACGTTTCCTCTCGACAAGCCCAGCCTCCTCACGGTCCGTGAGAACAAGGACTCCCTTAGAGTTGCGCTTGCAAAGACCACTAGATATTTCCTTTTGGACCCCGCCGAGGTATGCCTCTAAGTCCTCGCCGATCTCCTGATCATATTCACCATATTTATTTGGCGCACCGTCAATAACACGTTGGGCTTCTTGAGCTTCCCACTTTGCAAACCAGGCGTCGAAGTCCTCATCATATGGGACGTCATACTTGTCTATAACAATACCGGCATTGCATTAGAGGGCATGCGAGAAATCTTTGTTAGGATGGACTATACCTTTCTTAGACTCTTTCACTTTTTCAAGGAGAGTGACACGAGAAGTGCCAAATGGAATAGTTGCTTCCTTGATAGGATCATAGCCAGTGTTATTATTATTGGCAAAGAAAGAAAATCCTCCATGTGCGGACTTGGTGGTGGCTGAGTTGATTTCGTTAACTTTTTTATGCTTTATGAAACGAGGATTGGTTGACATACTCATTGTATGCGGGGGGGATCGGTGGGGGAATTAGAGTGGGGATGTGGCAGGTTATGTGAGACTGCGATTGTTTATGGTGGGGGAGGGGTTAGTGCGTGCGGAGGGGAGCTGGAGGTGGAAGAGAGGGGGGCGTGGTCAGGTACACGTGACAGGACGAGATTGAAGGGTTGGAGTAGAGGTAGATGAGGGAAAAAAACTTTCTAGGTTAAGGCTACGCTGATTGTGACGGATGCCTTAGAGAGCAGAGTCGGAATAACATAGGGTATCATAGGAAAATCGATTTTTATGTTGGTAATCTCCCCAGGGAGTGAACTACGTGCGGGAGCGTTCCAGGTGCCAATGAGAGTAAGAGCGCAATTCTCGGGTTTGGCCTTTAATCCGGGTTATTAGAATTTTCTAGTGGAGGGGTTCAATATTGGGAAGCATCGAACTGGCCCTCTTGGTGCCGACTTGAAAAAGCAGATATCATGTTACACGCCAAAGGTTGAAACTATTAAACCCGGGTATAAAAAACCGCCATGTATCATATCATACGATGAAGGCTTCACTAGCAACCCCCAAACCACTATTACAAGCCCCTTCCAACATCTCCCTTGCCGTAGTCCTCCCGTTAGTCCCACCACCACCGAGTGATTGCGAGTGATGGCACACCTGTGACCCGCACTATCAGACGGTTCAGACCGCGCAAAACCACCCCTAGCACCCACTGTTTGTGCCACAGCACCATACCCTGTTTCCCCTTGCGCAATGTTTTAATAGCTTCTGTAGCCGTAACACACCATCAAAAGTGAGAACTATGGTGGCCTTGGGTGGGTAAAATAACCTCATTTCTGTCGTCTAATTAATTCCAGCACCTGTTTCTGTACGGGCGCAAAGAGCCTCCTAGTCCCCCGCACATGATACTAAATTCACTACATGCATAAAGGTTCCATTACTCTGCTACTAAATCATCACCTCACCGCTTTCCTTCATGGTAGTAGAGCTAATCACGTCCGGCCCTTGTGCCCAGAGTATCACTTTCGCAGAGTGAAGCAAAGCTATCAAAAGGATTCCAATTAATGATCACCACTCAATCAAGCTAACACTCATGAGCAAAAAAAAAAACTATTGCCCAAGACTCTCGTGGGCAACCAGACCTTGTTTTAACAACGATTGTGACTGGATGATGGAAGATTTTAGTTGACTCTAGAAGTTGGGGGAGTCTAGTGAATTGTTTAGGAAGATTATGGATTGTTCTAGAGATTTAGTGATTTACAGAGAAGATTCTCCCCAGATGTTTTTCCTTTTTTACCACGGGAGTGTGCAGAGGAATCTGGACATGCATAGAGACGCAGAAGTAGGTGCGGTAGCCCACGGAAAGATTAGGATGCTTTGATTCTGTTTCTTTCATACACCTATCTCCACCCTTAGTCTAGTTAAGGACGAAGAAGTGTGGGAGAAGAGAACATTGACCATACCCCCCTGCCTTCCCTACACAGTACCCAAGCTCCAAGCCAACCCCCCTCCTCCACCATTACTCTATCTATCTCCAACCCTAATATTTTCAAGGTCTCCTTGGTAAAGTAATTCACAAGCCCGAAGCCCCGAGAAATCTCACCAAGCTAGGCCTCATCCATACCAGGGAAATTGCCAGCCCACTTCTTAACCATGGGCTTTGCAAGGAAAATATTCCTAGAAATTCTGGAGATTCTAGAATCGAGTTTTCAGACAGGGGAGAGTAGATATCGCGATGTTTAGAATAGACGTTATCGTCGCTGAATTTCTCGAAGAGTTTGCAGATGTCACAAATCTTAGAGCCGCCTGTGTCCCGGTCGTCAGCGGCAGGACGGAATTTCTTCTGTAGGAATTCTTTGAAAGTTCCATGTTGGCAGCTTCAGGGTTTATGTAAACCATTCCTGCTGGTGCACGTTAAAAATATCTTTTTCCGTAAAAGGGAAGCGTGGAAACATACGATATCCTTGCGTGCCCAGACACTCTAGCTAGTCCTACTCCACCCTTATCATAGATCTTCATCATAGAATTAAAGTTGGGTTCTTAGGGCGTGTGGGAATTAGTATTCATCTACTATATAGTTCTCTATATCCCTGCGAATTGCCGGTATGAGTGCAAAGTGCACTGTACATAAAGGCAGTGCTAGGCTGTTAAGGGATTAGGGGGAGGGGAAATGGGGGAAGGAAGTTACCTGGTGGAAAAGCCACTAGATAAGTTCACGTCTATGATACTCCTGAATTTCTTCCGTAATATAGTGGTGGATCCTTGGGTCCCTAAAATTAACCGTATAGAGGATCATGCACCATGGCTGATACCTCTTGAATTTGTTTTAATATTTGCAAAACCTACCAGAGATTTTGTACCCATTGAACAAGAAATTTTTTGAAACGCTTAACCACCATACTCCACCAACACTGTTCAAAGGGAAAGGAGAAAACCCCTGTTTAACAGTAGCCTGTTGGTGTGGGAGTCCTTTGCGGACTCCAAAGGTGTTTAGATTATGAAATTCGCGAGTATAGAAAGCTGAAATTTAGGATATCTGCTCTAAATTTCTGTAGGAAGCCATCACGATACCCTCAGAATGTGGGATTCAAACCAAACACCATCCATTGGACCTTGGGGAATTCTCTTCGGATGACTAAATTTCTCTCAAATGATTCACTGTTACTATCTTATGAATCAAAATAAGCATAAAGTGTGTGTTGCCGCAATCATAAGTTTTAGGACCACTAGTTGGCGGCACAGCATCTAGGGGTTCTTGTGAGGTACGGTGAATGAATGATGGTCAACCAGAAAAGATAATTTAGCGTGATAATTAATTTAAATATTGCCGTGACTAATAATGTAGTAGACTGGGGGCAGTGTGCAAGTAAGCGTGATGGTCTCGGCTACTGATGCGGTCAGATGTCGTAGTCTACTGCTAGTAGTGCTGTTTGAGCACTGAGCAGGACCCACTTGCAATTTTGGGGGCGTGGCCTATGGTCAAAGTTATCTGATGGATCTAATCGGTAATCACGTAAAAGAACGGCCACCGACGCGTCTCGCGTACAGTACTGTACAATTTTTGAGTTTTGACGCGTTCCCCTTCCAACAACAATGGGGCATCCCACCTCAACAGACTGATCGAGAAACGGATGTCGGAAATCCCATCTGACCTGGACCCAGCCCTATTCTTCTCTGACTATCTTCCTTCCGATCATCTTGATAACCCTTCCGCCGCATTTCCAACTCCACCAATAGAATCATATTCGGACGACTTCGAAGCTCTAGATCTCGTCAGGGAGGAACGGCGCTCGCGCTTGACGGAGGAAGGAGTGGTTATTCAGCATCGCCAGAGAGATACAGCACCGGTTTTTAGAAGCAGCTCCCTGCCTCCAGGTATCTCTTTTCGAGACACGTTTCTTCTGGCTTTGATTGGTTTGTGCGCTAACCTGATAGCAGTGACCCCAACACGAAGAGGTGTATATAGACCTTCTCGGTTTAGGGACGAAAGTTGCGCTACTTTGGATACAGTCTCTTCCCCAAGTCAACGTACACCTGGGGCCCGTAGGCCAACCGAAGAATCAATGACTTCTTATCCTCGGTCTTCACCTCCGCTAGATCCCACAAGTCCTCCGGTTGCAAGGAAACTTAAGCCTACATTAGCTGAGGACAATAGCGACAACGAAGAGTTTGATTATCCTGACTCTGATGGAGAAGAGGCATTGGCAGGACTAGGGAGCGCATTGAGCTCGGGCGACAATGATTCTCAGAATCTTCCTCCCACACTTCCTGAACTGCCGGCCGCAGCACCAAAGCCACCTCCCTTGAAGCCTGTATTCAATTTGCGCTTATCTGGCGGCATTCTCAGCAGGAAATTTTCAGCTTCAGAAAAGCCCTCTTACCACCTGAATGCGGCAGAGGAGAATGCACAGAAGAATAGGATGACTTCCGAAGAGGTTGCGTCGATTCTTGGAGTTCAAACTTTTCGACCGGACGTTACTCCACCACCACAACTTCCTTCACCCGATGCAGACAAAGGGAGCCCCTTTGAGCCTTCCGCTCAAACCAACTTTACTTCTTCTATCCCTACACCTCCAATTGTCCACGGGGCAACGCAATCTCGTACTTATATCCCCATTGTCACTACAGATGGCGAGACAATCCAAGTTAAACAGAGACCGAAGAAAATTTTCAGCGCGCGGGATGATTATTATATGTCTAATGTTCCTATCTTGGGAGATAACCCGTCGGAGCAGTCTAATTCAGTTAAAAGAAAATATTTTGGTGTTGATATACACAGCTTACTTGATGGATACAGGATAGAAAAGGATATGAAAAAAAATCGTCACGAAGCGGAGCATATTCCACCCACAAACGTAATGCCAGAAGGCCCAAATATCGGTTCCCGGAAAACTCTCCTATGGACAGAAAAATATCGGGCGAAACGCTTTACTGATTTGGTGGGAGATGAGCGTACGCACCGCCAAGTTCTTCGCTGGTTCAAGTCCTGGGACCAAATTGTGTTTCCATCTGTAGCGAATAGACTTGTGAAGAATAGGGACGAAAACGAAGGTCGAGAATTTAGAAAAATTTTGCTTATCCATGGACCTCCTGGACTTGGGAAAACGACTTTAGCCCATGTGGCAGCCAGGCAAGCAGGCTACGACGTTGTCGAGGTCAACGCTTCGGATGAACGAAGTGCTGGTGTTGTGAAAGGGAGAATCAAGGATATTCTGAGCAATGAGGGTGTCAAAACCATGGGCGCGATAACAACCGGGTCTAAGCAAAAGTCATCTCGGGTCACAATGGGGAAACCGGTTTGTCTGGTCGTCGATGAAATTGATGGTGTGACTGGCGGTGGGGGAGCAGGTGCCAATGAGGGAGGGTTCATCAAAGCCTTGATAGACCTAGTCCTTGCGGACCAGAAGTTGAATAACATCGCTGAAGGAGCGACAAAGAAGAAAGGCCGCAGAAAAGGTGATAGTTTCAAGCTTCAGAGACCTATCGTGGCTGTTTGCAATGATCTTTACGCCCCAGCACTTAAGGCTCTTAGGTCTCTGGCTGAAATAGTACACATGCGAAAACCGCCAGTTGGACCGATAGTCGGAAGGCTAAAATCGATTCTGGAATACGAAGGTTTTAGAACTGAGGATGGTGCTGTTCGTCGGCTAGTAGAGCTTTCATGTATGGGTGGCAACTCTACAAGCAAGTCCGCCGGAGATATGCGAGCGGCTGTAGTTGGGTGCGAATGGATAGCTTGTAGGCTGAGGTCAGCGGCAACAAAATGTGGCGATGACTCCAAATCTCGGAAAGAAATGAAGCTTCTGACCCGGAAGATTGTTGAGGAGGAATTTGGAGACGGAGGCTTGGGTGAGGGTGACGGGAAGGGCGGAGGGGGCGGAAGGGGCAATATCAGAGAAGCCGTTGAGAGAGTCTTCTATAATGACCCAATGACAAAGAGAGCCGGCTTTAAAGACACAGGGGTGAAGAGGACGAGTGGGGAAAAACTACGGGAGATTGTCGAGGGACTGGGAGAGTTTGACAAAATCATGATGGACTGCTTCACCACATATCCCTCGCGTCCATACAATGATGACTCCTTGTTGACCAAACCCAATGTGGCATCAGAGTGGCTATACTTCTCAGACCTTATTTCATCCCGCGTCTTTCAAGGGCAGGACTACGAACTCACAGGGTACCTCTCACAACCTATCCTTGCCTTCCACAGCCTTTTCTGCAGCCCCAAGCGACAAGAGTCGACCACTGGCAGGTATGGCAAACAGTTTGAGGAAGAAGTCGACCCACCACCCTTCTCAGGACCCGCAGTGGAATGGGAAGTTAGAGAAGGGATAAAAGAGAATAAGGCCTTGATACAAAGTGTCCATTCATGTCTTGGAGGAATCCGTCTTCATCAATGTTTCAAGAACTCTGAAAGTGTCGCTATGGAGTTGGCACCCTGGGTTGTTCGGATACTCTCACCCTCTATTAAACCTGTGGTTGTCGGTGGCTCAGGCCCTACCGGAGGAATAGCGAGTGTGCGAAGGGAAGGCGAGAAAAAGTTGGTGAGCAGAGGAGTAGAAGTAATGTGTGGCATGGGAATAGAGTTCGAGAAGGTTAGAGTGGAGGGTATGACTACCCTCGGCTCAGGTTGGATATACAGGATGGAACCGTATGTAAACCATAACCCGTTGATACTCGAATTTAACCGACATCGTTTTCATAGGCCAATCGACACTTTATCTGTATATGCCACTCTTGCAACTCCTACAGAATCAGCACCAGCCCCGGTGAGATACGCAGTCCGCCAAGTTCTTGATCAAGAGTACAAAAAAGAACTCCTCCGCCGCCGTGAACTTGCCCGCCAGTCGCGCATGGGTGTACCCAACAATATTCCTCAGCTCAAAAAGCCTACCGCCGTGCCTGATACTCCAAACTTGAAAAGAAAGGTCCGGGAAATCAAGAAAGATTTCTTCGGGCGTATTGTCGCACGGGGGGAAGACGAAGATACGGAGGAAGGAAGAAGGAAAAAGCGTAAAGAGGAGATGGATGAGAAGAGGGAGGAACAAAAGGTCTGGTTGAGCTTTCACGAAGGGTTCTCAAACGCTGTTAGGAAGGGAATCACATTGGATGAGTTGATGAGTGGGTTAATGTAATTTCCAAGGGATTGGTTGGGCTGTGGCCATTGCGAGATGTATGGCAATGAAGTTAGCGTGATGTACAGTTCAGACTTCACATTATTCCATTTATTTGTCTGCCGTTTTGTAGCATAGTGTTAAATAAGCCGGGAACCCCAACGAGCACCTAAATGCCGTAGCGCAATTGTGTATGACTATGGGGAGGGTCTGTTTGTAAGCCTGGTATTCATCAGATCCAATTCTAAAACTCCTTCAAATGGGGATCTAACACAAATGCTTACCACGAGCAAGTTTACGGACTTCTACACTATTGCCCGATACTGCCCTAAACAAGACTGATCTCAACACAACTACCGGTACGCGGAGCGCCAATCTTTGATATGAGCCAAAACGAGGTTAAGACGAAGGGTTACGAAACACTGGAAAATTGTCATGCGGTGCAAATACTTGTAGCCCGATACCGCTTTTCCCCCCTATAGTCACTTGACATAAAGGCAGAAGCAAATGAGGCGGGGCTACCCGGCAGCTTCACCTCCCCTGACTTGCTCGTTCTCGCAGCCGACCGATGTGTGTTCAATCCATTAGAACTTTGGATACATTCAGGCAACTTCCCTAAATTTCCCCACTTGTCCAGTACAGTCGTGTCCGGAAAGTCTTCGCACCCCTGGCCAATTCAACCAAGTGAACATTAATGAACCTAATGTCCACAAATAAATAAATGAATGGATTCTATTTAAATACATAATAAAATATAGGCTGTAAAGGGTATCTTTAGGAATTATTGTAAAATTTTATCATCAAATTCAATTTACAAACCAGTATGTTTGGACACTGACAAAAATGAAATCATCAAAAATATGCCTTACAAAATATTTTTTATCTCTATAACCTATAATGATAATAATTTAATATTAAATATATGTAATATCCAGATAACTTTAAATCAGGATATGATACATGTATGATAGAAGATCTTATTTAAAGCAAATTATTTAGTTGAGATTTCTCCATATAAGTATTTTACTCAAAAAACACCACATGCAGCTTCTCTACTTTTAGGTAAGAATATCTATTAACTAAAAATAAAAAATAAATAATAGCTTTTAAAGATATACAAGGATATCAAGCACAATATGAGGATTCAGAGTATTCTCTATTCATGGCCATCAAAATTAATACTAGTGTAGTGAATATTTAATGGCCTTTCTTAGAGTAAAGTACTGGTATATTTTAATTTTTTAAAATATATGTTTATACTATCAAAGTAATTAACCCTTACTATAGATCAAATCCATAGCATAATATATTTTTTGATCAATCCCTCATTCTGCTACCACAGGACATAAATATCAACTTTATGAAATCTTTCCAACTATCATAAGATAAAAGTTATTTCAATTATGATCTTTAAGCACAAAACAGTGCTAAAAAATCCCCCCAAAATATTGGTACAATTTTGAGGGGTATTACTTTCTATAAGAATAATTTTAATGCTATGAATGGAGATTCTTTTACATTTGATAGTTCTTTTATGATACTTCTATCAATATAGATAAATTCATATGTTAATGATCATCTTGACATTTATACTGCACCTAATTTAATCTAAAATAACCTCTAACACTTCAAGTATTAATACCTATCTTTGTGTCTCTTGGTTCTCTCATTTACATTTTAAGCTCTAGGTATATAATAGGTAGTTTTTATTGAAATTTTGCACCAAAATTTACAGATTCCAGTATCAATCTAGAGTAACACAAACCAAACATGTTTTGATTTTATTATTATATGTAATTCTACTCAGGATAGTTGATAATCTAAAAGTAAATTTTATTATTTCATTCATATACTTTCTGATTTATTGGAAAAAGTTCAAGGTTGGGGTATTAGGTGGCATCTGTTGCTACGCAAGGGTGCGAAGACTTTCCGGACACGACTGTACAGTACACCAACCCCAGACCTGCGGCTTCTGGTGGAAGCCTGGTGAAATCTTTTGCAAGCCGTGAATTCAACTCCCAAGATCAACATAAACCAGTCCGAAAGCGGGATGTTATTACACTGACCCGCAGGTCAGAAATCCCGGAAACTCTCCTCCATCCGTTCTCCAGACTACAGCTGATATGCCTATGGAGTGGCTTTTCCGCGGGGTCAATGGGCACGGGCACGATTGGAGAGAGTCATGAAGCTCAAATGTGCAAGACTCGGTCTGCGCTGAGAGGCGGGAGCCCCTAGGGGACCTGACCAAAAAACCAGAAATACGGCTACGTTCCCGAGACTGAAGTGAAGGGAAAATAGGACTAACAGGCAATCCTTTCCAATTGCGTGAGGTGGGACTGCGTATACCGATCGAAAGATAGCGACTTGTATCGTTCGTAGGAAGAGTTTTTTCTTTTTGTGCTCCCCCGTGCCACAAGTGTGGGGTATCCAAGCTCGGGGGCATGCGATACCTGTATGTAAGTGGGTATGATATGCTCGAATTTTGCACCGCTGAGGGCAAGTTTTCAAGTTTTCCAGAATAATACATCCCTCCACACTCTTTTCTTACTATTGGTCTGCTGCGCTCTTAACATAGGTTTGTTTTGTAACTTGGCGTACGTTGTGGAGGTTAAGTGCTACCATCAGCAGTGCCTATATTTCTTTTTTTTCATGCAAGTCAGAAGGCAAAAAAAGGCAGCAATCTTTGTGCGCTCATCAACCGCATGTGCTTTTCCTTCTCATACCTAAGGCATGTTCCCACCATCTCTGAAAGAAAAAAATCTGTAAGGACTCAAAGGCGAATCAGCGGTCTATCGGAAGCGGTTCTCGGTCCGGGTGGTCGTCAATGCACACTTTTTCCTGGCTTTACAGAAGAGATCTCTCAGAGCTTCAGCTTGAAAAGCAAAAGTCTTTCCTTTTGGCTTTTTTTCGTTGGCCCCTGATCTTGCGAGGAGTCCAGGAATGGCAAAAGACTCTGCCCATGCCCCCGGGCACCCCCCGCAGTGCATTCTACACCGTTGTCCAGAATTTCAAGCACCATTGCCCCCGCCTACCTTACGGAAGCTCTTCCCATTTCCCCTATCACACAATATGTGCATGGGAGCTTTCTTTTCCCTTTCTTCTTTTTTTTGAACGGGGCAAGATCGAATTTGTGCCATCAATCGAGGCGTTGGGAAAACAAAACAATAGCACTTTATGAATTTTCGCAAGATTTTTAAAAACCTGGCCCATATTTCGATTAGCACTGAATATCTGATGCACTCCCCCCCAAGCTACAGATACCTCCTCCCACTGCAGACCGGCACCACTGGGGTCCTCTGCGCACACTTCTGCCTTCCCACCGCCCCTCAATCCCAGAAAAAGCAGGCCCTGCAAAACCCCGTAAACCCCGTTATCAAAAATATCGCATTGCCAAGGTTGATTGCTGGCCTATACGGTGGGGAGACACACAAGTATTGTTAGGTAGAACCTTTGTAACAGGGAATCACCCAGGCTGGTACTGTACACCTCTCTAACACGCATCATATCTTCTGTGTTAAACCCGAATCACCGATTGGTGAGAACAGGATTCAATTTCTTCGCATTGCTCAATTGCGAGCATTCAAGAAAAGGACACGAGAATGGCAGGCGTTGGTCGAAACTGCCTGTTATCGACCATCTGCTGGTACCCATCACCACATGTCGAACCTGAAGCGGTTGTGTTTATATCAAGTTTCTGGTCTCTGTGTCAGGTGGACATGCAGTCAACTTCTTAATAGCAGTGGTTAAGCACTTGCTTAATCATCTATCCTTTTGTGTTTTTGGCTTCCTTGCATCTATAGAAATGGCCAATTGGAAACCTTCCCCCCTCCGCCCAGACCCTAGAGCTGGAGATCCAGTTTTCCGGGGGGTGGTTTCCCCGCCGATAGGAAAAGGCTATTTGATATCACCTCCCCGGGCACCACCGAAAAATCGATTTCCGATTCGCTTTTTTAATTGATTCAACAAAATATCGTCAATGGAACTCCCAATCATACGATGCGAGAAGAACTCATAGTAAGGCTGGCTTAGTGGATTGTGCATCGATTGCGCCTTGTGTTGATGCATTAGACTCAGGAGGGGCTATAATACGAGTAGCAGTAGTATTGGAAGCTAGACAATTGTGTCATCCCACAGTGCATGGTGCTATATTTACCGACTATACCTTCTATCCTAGTGATTGGTCTTTTGGACTGGCATCACAGCCTGGCGTGGAAGAGAAAATCACGCAATGAGGGCCTGGTGCATGCAGTCATTCTGTAGGCTGGGGCGGTGGGTTTATGACTGCTCGGTTGAGGTGGTTCTTGATAGCGCGGGAATACACTCGAGCATTGTGTTAATTCTTTCTCTCAACCATAGCCAAACCTCATATTGTCCCAAGGGTATCAAAATTCAGGAATCCCTCATGACCTGACCTTGTGTTCGAATAATACCCACGCTACCGGATAATAGACAACCGATTGATACCGCGAATTGCAGCCGTAAGGAAAAGTACCTGGAGACGGCACCCCGGACTATAGGATTTGATGCCGGGTAATGTCTCTAGGTATTGAAAATCTACGTTATGACAGCAGGACTTGATGAGATGCAAGCGATGATATTCGTGTACTTAAGGAGAGAAGAAAAGACAAAGTAGAAGAGACAGAATAAAGTATTGAAAAATGTGAGGGGGAATCGTGATTCCTCAAACAACCCAGGTCAGCGCTTTCGTGAGGACATAATCCTCAATGCATAGTTCTCATCCAATATGTAGGCGACACTAGGCTGTCCACAGTACGACTCCAAGTCCACACAATCCCAAATCCAATTTCGCATGCCAATCAGCTCTTCTAACACTAGCCATAGGAGTTCATGCTATCATACAGAAAGTGCTGATAAATTGAGCCTCCTTATAACAAGCAGGGCTTAGACCGGCAATCCCAGAGTTTAGAAGATGGTTAGACAAATGACTTAAAAATGAGGCTTTGGTAGCATATGGGAAGGGTTGTGTGCAGAAGCGTCTTACCATACTGAGGAGGAGCCAGGTTGGATCCAGAATATTATTACCCGCAATTCTGGGGGGTTAATTGTGTATTTAAAAACCTAAATCAGATTTCCTTCCCCTCCCCCATACGCCATGTGTAAACCCCCCCTCCCTCCATTAAGATTGGGGGTGTTTTTACACTGGCCCGGCTGACGGCGTCTGGTAGGCTTACGACAAGTTACCGTACCTTATCGTGTTGCACCACCCCCTTCACGCTACGCAGAAACAACAGTTCCGAGCCGAGTGACAAACTATGAATGAATACCGCTTCCCATAAATTTATTTCAAGCTCCAGACACTATAGAGGCAGTAAAATACATTGGGCTACGGAAAAAGGAAACAGCAGCCCATTATTCCGTCCGAGAGAAAACCATCTTGCGAAACTCCAATCCAAGAGAGCCAACAGTGAGAAACTTGGTAGCTCATATCCAACTCAAGTGGCACTCGAGCCATAGCAAAGAACAGGTGTGCGGTGATTGAGAGCCAGATATCAAAGGAGTCGAAGCAAGTTGGTTTCCATAGACATCTATGGCTGCTTGGGGCCTGCGTGGGGCCAAGAACACAACTCTTCTTTTCATCCGTTACCTCTTTCCGGCATCACCTTCGAGATCCATAGTTGATTTCCCCCTGATTCCTCCACAACTCGGTTCGAGAGGGCACAAAACTCGACGTTCTGCTGGACTGCGTCCGGAGCAGCGATATGGAGCGCCGTCGGAAGTCGCTCTTGTATTTCGGTTAGCGGACCAACCCGCGAGGGGTGGGGCCGCGGAGCAAGGGTCTGGTTTGTTCCTCGCTCGGCGGTATTCGCGGCGCGGGAAGTGTTGCCCTGTGGGCTGCCTCTATAGTTCATCCTCGTATAAAGGGGACGATATTTCGTGGGGATCGCCTCGAGTTGTGGGTTTTTGGGCGTGGTTTGTTGATCCAAAGAACACCGAGATATTTCTGAAGTTATGGCGGATTTCCTCTCGAACATGTCGAACCCTGTGCTTAAATAGAGGAGGATCGGGCTATGAAAGTCAGATCCCGGCAGCAAAACTATGACTACAGATCCCCGCTTCCCACCCGCACACACCATCACACGGACATGCGCTCTACCGACAGCCCTGGGAAACCCATAACCCTAGTCCCCTTACTCATCTTCATAAATGTTGGTATCATACCACTAAGTGGCGGTTTCCCAAGGCATTTTTTTAGTCACCTACACACGAGGCAGCAAAAAAACAGCTTCCCCCGCCCCAAAGCACAATCCTCCATTCCCTCATTTTGGGTTAGCGTAGTTGAGAAACGCTGTGATCTTTCACCCCCTTTCCTCTCCTTTAGATTGCTGAAACTCCTCCACTTAGGCGAGGGGATTAGAGGGGGTGGTCGAGTATAGCACTTTGCTTATAAGCATCGTGGGTCTTATCGCCTTATCAGGAGGAAGTGAAATAACGGTATAGCGCCATGACCCCCTGGGAGAAAACGCCAGGGTACGGTATATTGTAGGGTCTTGGATCCACTCCTTTTGAGAACAGTCATTAATGGAAATCATGTTAGCAAACTAGATGTGTAGAAGCCTTACAGGGAGGTCCCCTCCACGCGCTTATTGTCATATTATTTTTCTATTTCAATCCACTTGTCCCTAGGGACACGGAAGGCTTGAGACCCCATTCCCAACATTCTGCTAAAATTCTTTGGAACACAAATCCCGGGCATATACGCTGGCATTTTTTGGCCAATCTCTCAGCCTGGGGGTGTAATTATGAGCATGTGCTCATGGGCTGTGCAGCAGAATAATATCACAGTAATCATTTTCCGCCACAAAAGCACATATTGATGGACATGGAAATATTTTTCACGTTTCACTAAATAACCTGACGCGCACAGGGGACAGCCCTACATGTCAGAGGCTTCCGTCCTAGTACAGCTAGTTTGAGTGTGAATTATCATACTATCATATTAATCTAAAGTTCCTCCTGTGGGGTAGTACTCGAGTAGTGGCAACGTTTTCCCCGTTTCCTGGGTTCAGCCAGTCAGCCGCTGACCAGTTTACTGTCACTGCCTGCTAACCTTATTTTGCCGATGATCTGCACTCCAACACACTTTCTCGGTCTTAGAAAGAGATAGTAAATAAACACTTAGTATCGAAGAACTTCCCACTTTGGAATCAGCGGGTGAAGTGGGGCGAGGTGGAAGATCTCAGTACAGTACATCTACAGACTTAGATGGAGGGCCTATCTGGTGCTACTTGCGCTCGTTGCCTCGGAGATCCGGAGAGCCCGGACCAGTACATACCATCAGCCTTGAGATACTATATCGGCAGATCCCCAAGTGGTTGGTTCGTGCTGCGGTAAATCGTTAGGGGGCTGCAGTTTTTCAGCATACCACACAACAATTAGCGCCTTGGCATATATTTGTATGTGCTTACTACCCAAATAAGCACCTTACTGCTCTCAACCAATACTTAGTTCCCGAGTGACAATCTGTGACTCTACAGACCATGTGCACAATCGATACTTCCCTTAGAAAGGTCATACCATAGACAAAGTAAGTGCAATAGCTCGTATACGGGGTGCCAGGGTACCCCTCGATATAAAAATCGCTGGCCGTTAGTACCTGATGGCCTTGGAGTCATTCTTGTCTACCCCACTGAGGCAGGGCATACACCGCACGCAGAGAAGACTTGACAAACAAACCGGCCAACTCAATGACGGTCTCCGAGGGAAATTCCTTTGAAGAAATGGCACGATATGTGCCTAAACTGCCCTTCCCCCCCACTTCACATTCTCTTACTCCCTACATATTTTTCCCAGCGATACTGCATCGTCTTTACGGGAAATTATACTATTGGTAGAAATTAGAAATTTGTCCTCGCCCCATATTATATGCCGGGGGATGGGGCGGTACAAATTACTCAACACTAATCCAGAAGAGGTGGTATCCCGGCTTCGGTATACTGGGTAAGGCAAAAAGAAGACAAAAAGGGCCTGTGCCGAAAGCTTTATAGGCCAATCATTATAATAAAACAGCATGCTCTCCCTCTCCCTTCAACCCTCTCCCCGCTCTCCACCAGTAGGGCGCCCTACCTCCCTCCAGTCTGCCCCGCAATCCTACTCCCAGCTTGTTCTAGGAAAGTCACAAGCTGGCCTAGAGTTCTGAGTCTCTCTAGGTAAATATCTTGGTGGGCGGAGGGGGGGGGCGCGAACAATTGCCGTATTATAGTACCATGATATTAAGACATCCTTCACAGCTGCGCACTATTCAACACGCTCACGAACACTGCCTTGGGGTACAAGAGGCACACTGGAGAAAGCCTGCTTCCAATAGAAAAAGGACCCAGTGCGGGTATAACAGTACCTACTATTCCCCCACAGCTTACATTCCGCAGACAATGAAGTGAATTCTCACCAGGAGCACCCTTTGCTAGGAGCACCCCCCTATACGAACAGGAGCAGGTTTTAATCCCAAGGCCATTAATTAATACGACACATACTTGCTCGGCGTCAAAGCGCATCAGCCTTCTTGGATATCCCGAGCAGAGCGCCGCAACAGCGCACCTCCATATGTGTGAATCCGGGCGAGGGCAGTGAACTTTCAGACCTGGGGTGTACATAGAACTGTCTGGTGACTAGTGCGCACACCAGCTGGTAATACACCTTGCAGCAGCTGTTCGCTGCTCCTAGCACCTCTTCAAAAAAGTTCTCCCCGCCTCAGCCCGTTATTTCCGCTCTTTCATCTCTCACTAATTGCGTGGCTTCTGGGGTATGCAACATATGTATAGTAGGTATTTCAACTTGGCACGGTATCACAGGGCTATGAGACTAGGTTGACTCTGCAAAGCTCTCTCTCCACTTTACTCACCATCACCCCCCCCCCCCACCCCAAAAGCCAAAGCCCCCTCCCCTCCCCAAACCAAACCCAAAGCCCCCTCTGTGCAGACCATCAACTCATCGAACCTCAGAAGAAAACGCTATAGAGAACAGAGAGAGAGAACACGACAACACCGGAAACTACCAACATTCACCAACCCACTACTACCCAAGTTGGCAGATGATCCAACTACCCCTTTCTGAACACTATCCATCAAGCACTCCACGTCCTCACCATCACCTTCTCTCCTTCACTCCCTCGCTCCCCCCTCCTTCAGACTTCCTCCCTTCGCTGCACCCCCTAGAGCTCTTTCTTCAACCCCACATCAACTCCATCACCAGCTTCACCCCCCATCCGCGAACGCCCAACGCCGACCACCCCACTAACCCACTCACTTCCTCCCCTTAGAGGCTTTCTCCTTTCTTCCTTTCGCTGTACCGCCCAAAACTCTTCCTTCAACTCGACATGAACCTCACTACTAACCCTTACCCCCCCCCACCCGCAAACGCCCAACGCCGACTACTCCACTAACCTCTCCCTCTCCCTCCTTCAAGGCTTCCTCCCTTTCTCTGTCCCTCCCGCCGTGTCCCCTAAAACTCTCTCTTCAACCCCACATCATCCTCACCACCAACTCCCCCCCCTCCCTATCCAAGAACGCCCACCGCGGCCTACTCCCTCCCCCTCCTTCAAGGCTTCCTCCCTTTCTCCCTTTCGTCGCATCTCCTAAAACTCCACCTCCAGCCCCTCACTAACCTCGCTATCAGCCCCACCCTCCTTATCCGGAAACACTTATCGCCGCCTACTCGGGTATGGGCGTGGGTCACCGGACAGCCAGGGATTCTGGAGGCCCGACCGTTCTACCCTCATGGGAAACAGAAGGATGGGTTTTGTATGGAGATTTCTCAAACAAGTAAAAGGCTTTGAGATATGTAATCTCTAGCTGTCCTGTCATCAATGTCCATACCCGAGTACTCCACTAATCCACTCCCTTTCTCTCTCCCTCTCCCTCTCGCCAGACCCCCTAAAACTCTTTCTTCAACCCCTCGCTAACCTGACCACCAGCCCCACCTCCTCACTCAAAAGCCCCCGCCGGCACTCCCCGCTACCAACCCACCAACCCACCAACCCACCCACCCACTCACCCACTCACTCACTCACTATGCCCCACACCCCGCCGCCGCCACCACCCCACATCTCAAAACCGCCCCCACAAGCCACAAAACGACCAAGCGCAGTGCCAACCGCCCCGAACATTACTCCAACCAAACAAACACTCTACCAGTGTGCAGCGTCTACATTGCGTACGTACAATGTTGTGCCTTCTCATTTCAGCCGAGCAGCCGTGAACGCAGTTGTCCACGATGGGCCCGGCACGATCGGAAGGTACCGGGACACGTGCAGTGCAGAGGAAGATTCGGGGGGGGAGGTGGGATTTGGTTGGAGGAGATTTGGTATATGTTTTCGCTTGTTTTTAGACTTTGGGGGTTTGTACAGCAGGGGAGAGAATGGCTGGACGGTATTATATCGTAATTGTATGTATGATTGATAGATATAATAAAATTTTCACATAGGAGCATCATCACTCTAAAAAACTTTCTTAATGGCGCAAAAATACAAACATTGTGCGCGGAAAACAGGGGCTGGAGGAGGAGAGAGGGGGTGAATGAATGAGAGATCATGTCTAGCACAGAGAATGTTCAAAAACCCGACCGCTCAAGCAAAACCACCCCCAACTCCAAAGCCCGATATATGATATCCCGTGAAAGAAAGCTTGTTATAGAGGCGTATGATACCTCCTTCGACGAGAATCTCATCCCAATCACGCACTCTCACCCGCATTCATTTGGAATCACATGTTTCAACAAGGATGTTTCGCCTAATCATCCCTTTCCATCCGATGCCGCGCGC
This sequence comes from Tuber brumale, assembly GCA_014065205.1. Lineage (NCBI taxonomy): Eukaryota > Fungi > Ascomycota > Pezizomycetes > Pezizales > Tuberaceae > Tuber > Tuber brumale. The sequence continues at coordinate 34,185 of JACCEG010000465.1, forward strand.
ATGCCGCACACCGTCACACGGTAGACCCCCACAAATGGCCGCTATCGGTCACGCCGGTGCTAAATTCCGTAGGTCCAATTTCTTCGGAATGGGGTACGGTAAAGCACTTCGCGGAATCCCGGATCAGGTGTCCACCCAATTGAGTGTGATGGGATAGGATAGGCATTGGTGCGGTATAGTATAGCCCCCCCCCTGAATCGCGACCCGTTAGAAATGGCCCCGCCAATCTTACTCGTGCACAGTCGTAACGTGGTGAAGACCCAATTCGCCGCCCACGCCGAAAGAACCTGCCCGCAAACGAGACCCGAAAGGGCTATTTGTAGGTAGTTGTAAGTAGGCTCCAAAAACCAGCCAGTTCTTCGATACCATACGCCCCCAGCTCCCTCCTCTCTTGAGGCTCGAAGTGATGCCCCCGCGTGTCCAGAGCAAAAAAAAAAAAAAACATCGCCTCAAACCAGACAAGCAGGCGTGGCAGGTATATTCCTATGTAATTTCAAACCCACTATCTTGCAACTCGCCATTGTGAAAGAAAAAAGGACTGCAAGGGTGGCGAGAGGAGGTGAGAAAAGGGGAATCAGAGCACCCTTTCGTTGTGCTAGCATGAGACCAACAATCTCCATGGACCGACGGGCCAAATTATTGGGAATTATCTAACGAAAGACGAGAGGCTTTAGACTCAAATAAGAGGGACGACGGAAGGGCTCGCAGCTCTCCTCTTCTCCCCCCGCCCCCCACTCATCCTCATCCTTTTTAAGGGCGTGATGGAAGATCCGCTGCAGTCCCTATGCCCAAGGCTCTTCCTGGCGATTGAGAACAGCCAAATGTGAAGAAAATTCGGATGTCTGTTTGCTGAACCCCCCCTCCCCCCCCTCCGCCGTTAGGAATAGATCGAGTGGGAAAAAAGCCCAGGTCTGGCAGGCCAAATTTCATGCGCGGAACAGGAGAGAGCCCCGCCCCCCAAAATAATACCCCTCAGCTTCAGCAGGTTCAGTGATCATGCTGAGAGGTCCATTCGACCACCCAACCTCCAGAAAAGACGCGTTGGGGAGCCAAAGTGCGATGGTCGAGGGCCAGGGAAAAAACAACAGAGGGAGAGCTGATCGCTACTCGAGTACAAGCCATCTTGCGCCATGAGGGGTAAGTGAAGGAGGGGTGGAGATCGTTTACGGGGGGAGCCGAGATGAATGTTTTTAAGCGATAGCGGAAGTGGAGTAGGTCCCATTATGGGAAACTTCCCCCAATTTGTATAAATTTTTTAGACAACTTGGTGGAGAGGTGAGACAAGTGTAAATATAAGGGGGGGGGTGATTTGCGTAAGATCGTCCAGATGCAGTATTTAAGGCTTTACGTGCGAGTGCGCTACCGCCGCCACCTCCGAAGCCGTTCCACAGAACCCGCAGCCAGCACATAATATACGATACATCCTTTGTGATGAACAATGAATGGCGCCAACACACGATGGGGAGCCCTTAAGCACTACCGGGGGGGGTGTCGAAATGTCGGAATAGTGTTGAATGAATATTTTGTTACCATAGCACTGTTACACGTTGCATCATGATCTGTCACTCGAACTATCAACCCGAGCCTATCTCCATCGATGTTCTAAATCATGAAAAAGCAAAAAAAAAAAAAAAAAAGAGAGACACGAAAACAGGCAAAAAAGAAACAAAGCCAACATACGGTATGCCATCTCCTACGGCTAGCATCATAATATGTGATATTTCGAAAGTGAAAAACAACCAAGAACAGAAAAAAAAAAGTAACGACCCACATCTAATCAGCTTTTCCTCCCCCTCATTCGTCCCCTTCCACTTGCCCTTTTCTTGCCTGATCCTGCGGTGGAAGAGCTACTCCTATCCGTGACTGGACTTTCGCTACGCCTTCGTCCAGTTTCCTCCAGAGCACTGGTCGTGGATCCAGAGTCCGATATTTCACCGGACGCCGCGCCTGCAGACCGCAGTCCCGGTGCCAGGTTGGGCCTCCTCTTCGCTACCAGGCTACCCTTTCTTTGTCTTGTGGGCGCTGCGGCAGAATCGGGCTCGGGTGTTCCCGCACGAGAAGACAGCGAGGGCGGGCGAGACGCCGAATTCCCTCTGGCTCTTGCGGAAGTCACGGCAGGATCAAGTTGAGGGGGTGGAAGCGGGGGTGTGCCCGATTTCGACTTTTTTTTCTGCCAGCGATAAAGCTCTTTGCGGTGGTTCGCCCGGATCTCATTCTCGCGCTCCCAATACTCTGCCCTGTATATTTCCCATCCCTCACGGAAGATGGGCGTGAATCTCTTAGGCAAGATGACAATTTTCAGGTGAAGACCTCCGGGTAGATATTCTTCCACCTCATCGTTGTCGTCACCATCCTCCATGGCCTCCTCCGGATGCGGGGTCAACAACGAAGAGCTCCTCCCGCCAACCATTGCAGCAGATACGGAGGGTGTGTGACCGTGGGCATGTATCAGAGGTGTAGGTCGTCTCGCGTGAACTGAAGATGTCCTTCTCTTGGCGGTCGAGGTACGTCGAGCAGGCGCCAATCGAGGCGTAGGCGGAGGAGGACTAAACGTGTACCAATCCCACCACCAAAGTAGCCATTCTTTGTAGGACAAGGGGATCTTCACCAACTTGACATTGAATCCACGAAGACCCCGATTGGCTAGGTAAACGAATCGGCGTGGCTCGACGATGGATCTGTGGTAGAAACCGGTAGCGTAGTAGAGAAATGCTGTCACAACGCCCCCACCGAAGCCGATCCTTTCAAGGAGGGACAGGTAATAATAATAAGGGGGGCGGGCGAGAAGGAATAGTCGGTAGAAAAAGAAGCCCACCCACAAAGACAGTAACAGGAGGAAGAGGGTAGATTTCCGACGCCGAGCGAGGTGATGCAGGTACTGACTCCGGAGGGAAGCTTCCAATATGAGAAGATTGAGGTAAACCTGTGGGGGTGAACACGGGGCGGAGTCGAGCGGGTTGGGCGGGGGTAAGGGGGGCCGCGAATGCGGTGCAGAGGAAGGAAGCGAGGAGAGCTGAGATGAGGCCGATGGCTGAAGCGGAGCTGACGATGAGGTAGAAGGCAGAGAACCCTTGACAGCAAGGTCAAACTCGGGGTTGTCGGTCCCACGGGACGTCATGAGCGGCAGAGGACGATGTTCGGGGCCGGACTTTTGAGGGGGGGGGGTTACCGATTGACGGGGGACAACATGGAGCTGAACCGGCACGGCAAGCGAGAGAGAGAGAGTGTGTGTGTGTGGCAGAGATCAGCAAAGCAGGAAAGGGAAAGAAAACACCAGGGTGAGGCTCAGCTGAGCGGCATCCAACAATTGGAAGATTGGGGATGGGGAAGATTGGCGGGAGAATATTCTTTGCAGGGGAATTTCTTTTTTTCTTTTTCTTTTGGAGGGTATGTTCAGGAATGATTCCCAAGACTTGTATGGGCACCGAGTTGAAGGTACCGGTGATAGAACAAACACGGGGGCTCACACAACAGGGAAAGTTGTCTCACATGGGCTTTGGTACCGGTATCATATACAAGTATCATAGCTGACAGCTGGGGGAGATACAATATCGGTACGAGTACTCGTACAGTACGGTGCTTGTACCAGTACAGTGCACTTTCAGTGCCGCACCATACCACACCATTCAGTGCCGTCCACCTCTACCAGCAGTTTTCGCCCACCACAGTCCTTCAACTCGAACAAGTGAATCTGGGGTGCAAAGAATCATGGGAAAGGGAAAAAAACAAAAAAAAAGTGGAATAGTTAACCGCTCCTATTACCGGTATCCTATTTCTCTCCTTTTGTGGACCTTTTGTAGACGTTTAAAGGGGGCCAAATAAATGAAGTCTCCACGGTGGTGGCGGTGGTGGTGGGAAAGAGAGAAAGAGAGAGAGAGAGAGAGAGAGAGTATCACGGTTTGCTGTGTGCGCTTGACGATGGTGTGTTGTGGCATTCATGGCACCATAGGTCTATTTCGAACCTCTCTCTCTCTCCACATAAGTTACCGGTAAACGGGTCTGAATGGAACTACCGTAAAATTAATAAGCTTACTTAAGCTTATCGCATCATGTGACAACGCACCCCTGAACGGAGATAAGGGAGATTCGGGGGAGGAGATTGGCGGGCAGACGGACAGACGGGCAGACGGGCAAATAGTGATCCCGTACCCAACCTGCCACTTCGCCCCGACAACCCTTTGCTATCATACTGTATCATACTCGCACTATATATACAACTCTTCATCATACCATACACTACTATCAACCGGGATCCCATTCCCTCCACTTTTGCAGCTCTTCACTGCATGCCGCGCGTCCCCTAGGCGTCTCTCGCCCCGTGTCCGCATATCATACCAGTGCTGTGGCAGAATTTGCCCTCTCACCCCCTCCTACCCCTTACTGCAGATCAAACCTCACCGGTGCCAGAGCTCCACTGGATACATATAATCCCCTACTCCCGCCTCCCTCGACACCTGTCAACCAGCACCCCAATCCCACTCACTTCCCTCCCTGCTCGCTCTCCACTTCTGTTTCCCTTTGTCCTCCTCGCCCATCCATATACCGGTATACCCCCTCGAGCCGGATACTTCTGCATCCTTACATTACACCTTTGCCCAAACGAGTCGGCAACGTCTGATGGCGCCTAGATCGTCCGATGGAGAGTTCCAATCGAGGGCCCAACAGAGCCCGTTGGCTTCGCAGCGAGGTCCCGAGACTCAGGGAACCGCCCCGGAGAAAAGGACCATGAGGTTTCCGACTAACTTGTTCCCACTAGGGTATAAGGAGGGATTCACTCAATGGGTATCACGCACTCTCCCGACTGCCTGTAGTGGCTTCTTCTTCTTCTTGACCCTTTCTGATGATGGGTAGTGGACAGCGGTATCTCCCACAGTTGCGGAATCCACCGTTCTCGGATTCCTACCATTCAATAAAAAGCCAGCTCCCGCAACATCCACGCAAGAGGGCCACGCGGAAGCCACTGCCGACCCACCCTCAGCAGATCGACATGGCCCACGGGAATGTGCTTCGAATTTGGTTCCGCTCTCGGGGAAGAATCGTATAATCAATGAGTTTAGTATAACTCGCACCGCGGAGGGGACACCCGAGAATCATCTAATAATGCTCCATGGTTACGGCGCCGGCTTAGCCTTTTTTTATAAGAACTACGACCAGCTCTCTCGAAGGCCTGGATGGAAGCTCTGGTCGCTCGACCTGCTCGGCTATGGCCGTTCCTCCCGACCTCCTTTCATGATCAGGTCGAAGGATTCCGAGGGGAAGATTACAGAGGCGGAGGAATGGTTCATTGATGCCCTGGAGGAATGGCGGGAGGTCCGGGGGATCGAACGATTCACGCTCATGGGACACAGTTTCGGTGGCTATCTTGCGGTGCGCTACGCCCTCAAGTACCAGAACCGCGTGAACAAGCTTATCCTGGCCTCCCCCGTGGGTGTTCCGGAAGATCCTTATGCCGTCCGCGAAGATCTCCCGGATGAGGGCGCCGGAGGGGATAAGGGTGCTCTTGGTCAAGAGTACGTGCAAACCCAAGGGGAGGCGACCCAAAGTGACCCGAACCTCCCCGATTCGGCCGAGGTTCCCACGGATTCATACTCATCCTCCTCAGTGCCCGCCACCTCTTTGGGAGCCAAGAAAGTCAACGCACCGGCACCGAGGAGGCCACTCCCGAAATGGCTGGTATGCCTTTGGGAAGCGAACATTTCCCCCTTCTCGTTTGTGCGTTGGTCAGGGCCTCTTGGCCCTCGACTTGTTAGCGGCTGGACATCGCGAAGATTCCAACAACTCCCCCCAGAGGAATCCCGCGCCCTGCATGACTACGCATACTCGCTCTTCCGCCAGCGCGGATCCGGAGAGTACGCCCTTGCCTATATTTTGGCGCCCGGAGCGTACGCCCGACGGCCCCTTCTCTGGCGCGTCCAGGACCTGGCAAAGGTCAACAGGTTCGGCATCCCGAGTGTTTGGATGTACGGCGAGATGGACTGGATGGATATTGCCGGTGGATACGCGGCGCAGGAGAAGATTCAGAATACCCCGGTAGAGGAAGGGCCCAGTTGGGTCGGCGGTGAGGAATGGCGTGCGGGAAAGGAGGGTAAGGGCGGCGAGGCCAAGGTTCTCGTGGTGAGGAATGCAGGGCATCATCTCTATCTGGATGGGTGGAAGGAGTTTAATGGCCTGGTGCTAAAAGAGATGGAGGATGTGGAGAAGAGGGAGAATTTGAGAAGGCAGGCGACATAGGTTATAGGTTATACCGGTACATGGAGAGAGGGTTGGTGGCCGAAACGATCTGGGATTTTGGTGTACGGTACTGCAATGCGGGGTTCTTTTTTCTTTTTCTTTTCTTTTTTTTCTTCCATTTCCCTTCTGTTTCACGGGCAGCCTTTGTGTATGTGTTGGTATAAACATCTAAATTTCTTAGACTATAGACTGGCGGCGGGATTGTGGGGAGGAGGGGTTGGACTATGGTTAGCCTTTCAGCTACGTCAATGGCCAAGGTGCAATAAACCGCGAACTGTGAGAGCAAAGGGCACGCATGATAACGACACCTGGGAAAGTGCTGTACTGTACTGTACACGCCAAAATGTCATAGTATCATAGCATTAACTCAAAAAGCTCATCCATACAAGCCCTTGGTGATCCCACGCACACCACCACCGGGGTTCTGTGAGTATTATACTCGGGTATCACCGCCCGGTAAGCAAACTTGACTTGAATTTCACTTTTACCCTACCGGCACTCTGACCCCACGCAGAAACTGCCCGCGCCCGTCCAGTTTAAACCCCATCCGCCAAGCCGCCCTGCACCAAACAAACAAACGTCTCTCCCTTCTGCTATATACTCGAGTATACTCAAGTAGTGAAAAAGGGAATTTCCCTTCCTTCCTTCCTTCATTCCCCTTCCTTTCCCTTCCCTTCCCTTCCCTTCCTTTCCTTTCCTTTCCTTTGACCCGCCCACGAATGAGTCATCATAGCTATGATAGTTAGATAAGATAGCGAAATGACGTCTTTGCACAAGTTGGATTCAGCGATAACATGGGGTTCCGCTGAGTTGGGAATGGGGTCGGATGGAAGGCTGGGGTTGTGCGTGGAAACCCTGCGTATTGAAATGGATTGGGTTGTACTCGTATTGGGCAGGGATTCCTGTATGGAAATGATCCCTACGAGTTTTTTTTCTTTTCTTTTTTTTTCTTTTATCATAATACGGTACGGTACCGGTATCATAGTTGCACTTGCAGTAAGTTACTAGTACCGGTACTAGTACACAAGTACCCGTGCTTTCTATTATATAATTAACCTCCGAGGTATATAATATTATAACTATAATATTATATTATATATATATATGCAAACAAACGAGAGGTATATTACTACCATTAACGCATGAGTATTTAAAAATGGGATGTTATCATTAAGAACCCTCATCAGTGCCAGAAACCATCAGAACAATCCCACACACCCCACTTCCTAACCCTCCTCCTCCTCCTCCTCCTCCTCCTCCTGGCATTCTACAGCCTTAGCCCTTCATAATCACCCTCCTCTCCGGCCTCGTTTTGTCGCTCCTTGTGGTGAGCGTGTGTTTTCTAGTGTTTGTATCGCGGTTGCTGGATGGCGCGGTGGGGACCACGTCGGCTGGTCAAGGTTGGTGGATCGTGTGCGTGTGCATGTGCGTGTGTGTGCGGGGCGAGAGCGTGCCGGGACTTGGGAGGAGGAGGAGGTGGTGGTGGTGGTGGTGGTGGTGGTGCCGGTTGGGAGGGTAGATTATGATACGTTGGTTAGGTGGCGAGAGTCGGGTTGGGGGTTGCGGGGTGAGAGGGTTGCTTGATGGTCTGTCTCGGGCCCCTTTTTTCTCTTCGAAAAGGTATGTTATTATAAATATTTTTTGCATATAGAAAGTTGTTGGCGAAAAGGGTTGTTGGAGTGGTGTCACGTCAGGAAAGGAAAGGAAAGGAAAGGAAAGGATCAAATCTATTCATCTAATCATCCAGGGAACGGTATAATACACAGCAGCTTCTCCTTAGCCTTTCCAAGCTAGAATCTAACGTACGACAACATCCTAACCTTACGACTCTGCCCATAATATGCATCCAACTTCTCCGACTGATCCGCAATGTCCGAGTCGTGAGCTTTATCCGTTTGGAGGTCCATTTCGTCCTATATATCCCATTAGCTTCAAGTCATGTCGCCCCCCCCCCCCCGCTCGAGCGGTACATATGTATCCACACTCACAGCAGTAACAAACTTTGTTCTGTAAATTATCTTGTACCCAGCAAACAAGGCCACCATCAGCGGGATACCGATACAATTCTGGAACCAGTACCCCGCATCGGCACATCCCGTGATTGGCGAGGCACTAACGTAGACGTGGCAAGCGAGCATGAAGAGTAAGGAAGCGAAACCAAAAGCTGGGAGCCAGGGCCTGAGTGAGGCCTTGTAGGTGTACTTGAGGTCGAGGAGGTCCAGTCCCTGGGCCTTGATCCCGGCGCGCCAACGCCAGTTGCTAGCGATAATCGTGGGCCAACAGGTCAGAAATGCTATCCCCGAGAGCGAGGTGAACCAGGTGAATGCTGTGGCGGCGGATGCGGAGCAGTTCATGTAGGATAGGCCGACAGCGACGAAGGTGGTTGCCAGGATGGCTCGGACACTGTGATCATCGGTTATCACTCTCCCTTTCTCACTCGTAAAGCTTGGGGAATGGAGGGATGGCGTACGGTCTGCCACGTTCGTCCACCTTTCCAAGTCCCCAGCGAGAAGAGATGAGGCCTGTCTCGGTCATATTATAGAGAACCCTAGATCCAGTGTAGATGCTCACACTACCAACGCTGGAAACGCACAGCAGGACAATGGCGTTTAGCACATCTGGAAGAACCCCAATTCCGGCCTCCTTGATGGCGATAACGAAAGGGCTAGCCTCGACCGCGCTGCCGGATTCGGATCCCAGCAAAGCCGGATTTCTTGCCGACACGACAAAGGTCAGGAAAAGGAGCGTGACAACGTAGAAGAAGACGATGCGGAACATCAACGTGCGGACAGCGCGGGGCATGGCAATCATAGGATCCTTGGTCTCACCACCCGCAACACCCGCAACCTCTGTCCCGCCGCATGCGAACGCGGCCGTTACGAACACGCTCGAAAGGCCTTCCTCGCACCGTTAGTCACAGGATTCTCGGTCGGGAAGGTAAGGTGAGGCGAGGGGCTCATGATATCATTGCTACCTTTAAAACCATTGATAAGAGCTCCCTCTGCCCAATGCTCTCCACCGTGAACCTTTCCATCCGGCCCCCCACCCCCCATAATAACCCAAATCACGACAAGGAATACCAAAACGCTGACCACCTTGATACTGCTAACCCAAAACTCAATTTCCCCAAAGACGCGAACCGGGCAAACGTGGATCATGACCATGATAACGTTAAAGACGGTTATGAGAATTGCTGCATGAGCTGGATCATCGCTCCACCCTACGGGGAGCCAGTAGCCGACCAAGATCCGCGCAGCGGTAGCCTCCGTTCCGAATGCCCCGATCCAGCACGCCCAGTAGAGGATCCCAATTACGAAGCCCCAGGCCGGGTCGATGTAGCGGGCAGCGTAAGTCACAAAGGAACCGCTGGCTGGGTAGATAGTTGTCATTTCGCAAAGACACTCTATCCACCCCGTTAATATTACCCTCCGAAGAGCAGCTGAGGGTGAGAAGTGGGCACTTACGCATCATGGTGGTAAGAACAAGGCCCAACCAGGCGAAAGAGAGGACCAGCGACAATGGCCCACCAGTACTCAACGCTTTCCCACTCCCAATGAACAGACCCGTCCCGATGCTCGAGGCAATCGCCAACATTTGCAAGTGCCTCGCACCAAGAGCGCGTTTGAGGTGTGGCTCCGTGCCTCCAGATTGCTCTTTATGGAGCCGTTCGCCCGACTTATTCTCCAAATCAGTCATTCTCGAAGCTGCAGTGAGGGCGAGTAGAGGGGGGGGGGCGGAAACGGGTGGGGAAACGAACCCGACGGGGAGGTCATGTGCTCTATATATCCAAAATCCCGAAGGGAATGTTGCACCCCACTACCCCCGAGCGGTCAAAGTCCAAAGAACCCCCCTCTCTCCGGTATAGCGGGATGATCCGGCACTTAGGCCAGGCTTTGATGTAAAGAAGTTTGGAGCTCATAGAGATTCATACGGGGCAACGAGGCATCCGGACCATCTAGATCTAGGATGGCGGGGTGTGGTTGTATAAGAATAGTAGTCGAAGGGGTTAGTGCGTCATGAATGCGTGTATTGACCAATCTCGCGCGCTCTAACCTCAAAGGGATGTGGGGGAAATGGACCTTATCGCAAATCCCGGTGAAGGGGGGATACACTTTCCCAGGGTTCGCATCTACCCGAATTCAAGCACCGAGCAAGAGACAAATCGAACAAGTCATTGTTTATCACTCGGATCAACTCCTAAATAATTACGAGTGCGGCCGATAGATATATTCGTCATGTGATAAGTAGTGTAGAGCGGCAAGGTAGCAACCATGAGGATCATGACTTTGATGACTTCATCAGGAGAGCAGCTTCCATCATCACCCTGTTGAAATCCTTATTCCATATCACCTTCAGGTTTAGCGACCAGAATATTCAAACCCATCACATTTGATTCTTTACAAGAAGTCAAGGGCCGTACTTATGGAGCAAGCGAGATCTCACTGGAGATGCATTGCGCAATCCTGACCCTTCACCTCTTTACCGACAAGACTTGGAATGAAATATCCAATTGTCTTCAGGTTCATCCAGACTCTGCTCGGCAAATCTGTATAAAAGCAAAGGTAGTCTTAGATCCTGATTAGAATGTTGATTCATATTGATAATAATAATAATAATAATAAATATTATACTAACATTGTCTAATCAAAATAGGATCGTGCAAGTGATCCAAGCGATTTTCATGATTTGTATGCAGTTTTAAAAAGCCTTGACCGTCCTGGGCGCCATGAAGTAATACCCGAAGACTCCGAACAATCCCTTGCTCTCAAGAGAGCCTCACAGAGTGGTCCCGATGGTTATACCAAAACCTTTCCGGAGTTAGCCAAAGAGTTGGGGATCACAGCTGCAAGGTCTACCATCGAACGTGTAATGCACAACCATCATAACATCTATCGCTTTCCTCCTAGTCAACCAAAACCACCGCTCAATATGTATCATAAAGAAGCTCGTATGAACTTTGCCTTTTGGGCAACTCGATTGGATCCAAGGTAGTTTAATATCTTTCTTCTTTTTATTTTTATTTTTACCCTTTATTTTTTATTTTTTATTTATTAAGTAGCATATTAGAAAAAGATTAATAAATTAAATTAATATTTTCATAGATGTTTTGCATATTCCGATGAAACCTGGGTTGAGATTGGGCACCCACGTAGACCAAAAAATATTTCCCGTCCTCGTGGCTCTAATCCACTCGATTACGGAAGACATCAGTTCAAATCAGCAGGAGTACGGATTATGTTTTGGGCCTGTATGGCCTATGGATATCGTGGTCCTTGTTTCGTATGGGAGAAGGAGTCTAAAGAAGAGAAGGAATACTATACCAATATGGTAGAGATGGAAAACCAGGTGAAAAGACAAAAGCAGGAACAGAAACAAGCTTTAGCAAGAATTGAAGGAACAGAAGAGTTTAAAATTTTACAGACATTAAATACTAATATACAGCGATTAGATCAAACTGATCCACTCCCATCTGGGTATCCTCGACAAAAGCGACGTCCAGAATGGGAGTTCAAGGAGCTTATTAAAGAGCGTGGAGATAGGAGCAAGGGAGGTATCGATTGGGTGCTCTACAGAGAGCATATTTTACGACCATGGTACTACCCATTTCTGCAAAGGGTAGAACGAGAAACTGGAAGGGAAATGTGGGCTGTTGAGGACAATGCTCCAGCCCACACTACTGCACGAGAATTAGGTGAGGAGGAGCGGGAAAGGGCAGGTATAAGTTCTGTTGACTGGCCGGCTCAGTCACCTGATCTGAATAAAATAGAACCACTTTGGGACTATTTAAAAGACTCATTGGAAGAGTATGAGTTCAAAGGTCAGAGCCATACTACGAAGGATCAGGTAAAAGCAGCTCTTGTGTTGGAGTGGGAGAAAATACCAATTGATCTCATTAATCGTCACTGTTTAGACCTTCAAAATAAGTTGCAACTTGTTATTAAGAATAAGGGGGATAACAATTTTCATGGCTGATTTTGGTTCTATCTTTTCTTCTTTCTTCCTACTTTCCCCCTTTTTTTTTATTTATTTTTATTTTTTATTTTTTTGGGTTCCCTCTTTATGGCCTATTTGTCCTTCTCTAAGTATCTTGAGTTTTAAATGTATGGTGTTTAGTTTCTTGCTCGTTGCAACGTGCCGCTCTACACTACTTATCACATGACGAATATATCTATCGGCCGCACTCGTACTCTAACTTCCCTGTTGCTGTCCGAACCTGGCACCCCCGAACCCTAACCCTTTCCATGCACTGGGGTGCGACCTGGCTACGGTAGGTCTAGTGCCGCTGTCTCCACACACGACCCCCTCGCACTCATTCTACCCATCCCACCTGAGCTGAGTGAAAAGATACAGAGTGGCCAGCCATAGAAGGGGAGGCATTCGTTGTCGGCAGCTGCTTCCCCCCTCCAACTGCCTCCTCCCCGCCCTACTGCTCCCTGCTTTCAAGTCTTGCTGCTAAAATCGAGTGCTTCATTGTTCCTGATCGTTCCAGGTCAACTGCCCTCCCTAGGGATGTGAAGAGGCAAGGCTTACCCCTAAAAAAAAAACGCGAGCCATGAGCCATCACGGCCAAAGTACAAGTACAGTACAAGCGACACCTCCGCTCAACCCCACCAACCAACATCCCCTTCGCATACAGCGCAATACCGTACTCCTTAAAGGGGACAGCTTGTCAGGGTCATTGAGGAATCGAAGCGTGCAATTTTGTGCAGAAAAGGGCCTTCCCTGGCTTTTTCACGATACCGGATTGTAATAAGCGCTGTAATGAATTAATTATTCAGATATTTTAATAATCCTCTAACGTCGCAATCGCTCAACAAAAAAGTCTCGACACACACTACGGGCGGGGGGTGTGTAGAAAGGGGAGGGGGGGGGGGAACTCAGTGGTGGTATTGTCTATACCCTATTATCCCGATGCTTTGTAATACAAATCCTCAATAAGAAGAATCTCGTGATACCAAAATTTAATATGATATCATACTAACATCTCTTGTATGCTTAAAAGGATAACATACATGCCTAGTAGAGTGCTGTACTTCCGGAACGACGAAGGATGGACAACTACTATCCGCAACAAGCTCCGACTCTTAAAGTACTCACTCCTCACCAAAATCCCCCCTCTCCCCCTCCCCAAAAGAAAAACCAAAAGCCTAAACTATCTCTTGGAATCCGTTCAGACAACTACTCTAGAAGCTATCATTAGTCTAGGAACAAGTGGAGGAGCACAAAGGTCGAACCCTTACTTTAATTTAACTCAAGCTCAGCCTCTAGATCCATCTTGATTCATTTTTAGTCAGCACACCCCTTATCGTCGGAGTTACTTGAGCACTTTATCCTAAATATACTTGTAGGTTGTGAGAGTGTCCTACCTACTTGAGTTTGGTTTCCTTGCATTTATTTATATACGGAGGTATTCAAGTTCTGCGCATGTAATCAGCTTCATGGCTATGAAAGGTTACTTATGCAGCAAGTTAGCTCTATGCCCCCTCTGAGCACCATATCGGACCAACTGCTATTCATTCCTTTACTTTCGTTTTGATTCAATTACTGTTTTTCCTCGATCTACTTAAGGACCGCAGCCCTGCCAACTCAAAACGTCTATCCAGAGCACTCCAACGAGTATAATTACCCAATCGAGTATGATATTTCTAGAAAAACCCCCCCATCAATCTCCATCCTCACAATTCCGAGCCGAAGCAAGCCGCGCCTCACTCACTCCTTCTCACTCGCATTCTACTACATCTTAGGGCTAGGGCATCGAACCCCTGTCCAAATAATCACAGGCAAAATGACATCCAACGCCCCGCGCCTATGACTCCCCCTCTCTCGCCCTTAACCATACGGAAACGCTAGCTACTACAATAAATTCCATCAATTCACCCAGCCCCGTTGGACTGCTCTATCCAATACCCCAAAAATGAGCTCCGAAGACTCCTTCACAGAATCAACATGGGATCTAGGAATCCACGATTCTCACTGCCACCCAACGGACGCCATGTCCAAAGTTGGGACAATACCAACTATGAAAGCTAAATCCTTAACAATAATGGGAACCCGCCAATACGACCTCCCGCTCGTAGCTTCACTCGCGAAAGATTACCCGGAGAAGGTTGTCCCGAGCTTCGGTTACCATCCTTGGTTCTCCTACCTTATCTACGACGACACTGGATCCGACGGTGAGAGGAAGGTAGATAAGCAAGATCACTACACCACTGTCCTAACCGGGGCCCCGGCTGAAGACCTTGTTTCTGCCCTGCCAGTCCCTAGAAAACTGAGTTCCATCATAGCGGAGCTCCGCAGCCACCTGGAGACCTTTCCGAAAGCACTAGTCGGGGAAATAGGCATGGATCGGGGCTTTCGGATACCATTCCCGGACAATACGAGTACGGAAGCGCATGCAGTGTATATCCCAGGAGACACCGAGGACGGGAAGAGATTGACAAATCACCGCGTATCAATGGACCACCAGAAGAAGATTTTTGTTGCGCAGTTGAAGCTAGCCGGGGAGCTGGGCCGTGCGGTTAGTGTGCATGGGGTTCAATGCCATGGCGCGCTGTTCGACATTTTCCGCGAGTTGTGGCGCGGGCATGAGGTTGAGGTTGAAAGTCGGAAGGAGATGAAGAGGAGGAGGAGGAGGGTGAAGGGAGGAGCTGACGGACACGAGTATTTGCCCGACATTGAGGACTCGGAGGATAGTGACGACGAGTCCGGCGAGGAGGTGGGGAAACAGCAAGAGAAGAAACAGGAATATACGCCAAAACCCTACCCTCCGAGGATATGTCTTCACTCGTTCTCGGCCCCTGTCCAGACACTCCAGCAATACCTCACCCCACCATCCCCGAAAAAAAGGTACCCATCAAGGGTATTCTTCTCCTTCTCATCAACCATAAATGCCCGGCCGGAAAAGGGGCATATGGAGAAGATTATGGAGACGGTGAAGGGAGTTCCCAAAGGTAGGGTTCTCGTGGAGAGTGATTTACATACTGCGGGTGAGGAAATGGACGCTGCACTGGAAGGTGCTGTAAGGGTTATCGCGGGGATAAAGGGGATGGGAATAGACGAATGTGTGAAGATGCTAGGGGAAAACTGGAGGGAGTTTGTTTTTGGCGACGT
This sequence comes from Tuber brumale, assembly GCA_014065205.1. Taxonomy (NCBI): domain Eukaryota; kingdom Fungi; phylum Ascomycota; class Pezizomycetes; order Pezizales; family Tuberaceae; genus Tuber; species Tuber brumale. Next base: position 49,527 of record JACCEG010000465.1, read on the forward strand.
TTGATGGGCTATTATACGAGTGCCCGCAGTAAAAGCAGTACCGTATTGACTCTTGCGGCTCGCTATCTCCCTTGGGTTGCTAATCTCAGGATTCTGAGACAAAAGTTCTTAAGAGTGATCAATGCTTTCCCGACACAGTATAGCCTAAGCCATTTGGCTGTTCACAAACGTCACTCCATTACAAGTAGTGGGTGTGTTTTATCATAGACAACAATAAGGCTTTTTATACAACCTAGGCAGTAACCCCTCCAAACCTAGACACCACTATTTCCTCTATATACATCATAAACTACTCTAAAAATTTAATGCCCGCCTTCATCACCGCCCCCGGATTGCTACAGTATATATGATAGTAGTTTCCACCCCTGTTTCAGAGCATTTGTTACTAACCTAGTAAGGTTTAACTTGTCTTGATGGGAGCTGCTTATGCGTGCTGACTGGGCGGGGCAGTGTTGGTACGTACAAAGACGCCGGCCCGGGGACGGGTGGTGTGTACCGGTACGGGTTTCTACAGACTGGTCGCAGCTGTAAGATCCCTTACTACAAAAGCTATCTGGAAGGAAACCAATAAATATGCTATACCTAGTTCCTTTTCAGGGGGGGCCTTGCTCGGCGCGGCGGATTCGGCAGGTTGGTTGGGAGGAAAAAATCGCCAGCAGACCCAAAGTTAGCATCGCGGTTTTATTCAGCAAGGATTGTGGGTTCCTGCATATTATCAGTGAATGCTGGATGCTGGATGGCATGGGGTTTTTTTTTTCTCAGCCTTTCTTTACTTTCTATTCTCTGTTTCTTTTTATTGGCATGTATGCCAGTTACTTTTGTGTGTTTCGGGGACTCGATGCTTTTCTGCTTCTTTTATTTTTAATTTTTATATCAGAGCGCGGGGATGCGCGAGACGGGAGGACCCTCTCAATAAAAGTACCCGTAGCCGGGTACGGAGTCTTGACTACTATCAAGTTTCCTTCCTTCCTTAGGCTACGGGTTCCCACGCTCTTGAGCGCTCCCATTCTATGGAAATTCCGGAGTTGAAGTGCAGGCTGCGCTATTTTTTGCCCTAATACGGAAAGACTGGGCCGACTTGTGCTTTGTGTGTTCCATTTCTTCATCGGACAGTCCTGGCGGTGCTGGCTGGTGTAATTGTCGGGCACCGAGAAGGGAAAGAACTGGGGGAAACTCCTTGGTTGTTGGGTTGCCTACAGGGGGGGGTGTCTTACCAGAAAGTACCGGTGCGAATCTGGATGCATGATGGAAAAAAAGGTGCCGAGAAACAATGGCCTCCAATACCGTGTCCACTTGGATAAGAAAAATTTGTCTTAGGACGTCGATATTTGCCCCCGGGTAAGGCACTATTTTGCTTTGCTGGCATTTTCTCCATTCCGTTGAAATAGGAAGCTTGGACGTCCTATCATAGGACAAATTGCTCTTGTCCAAGTTAAGACGGCAGGATACGATACCGTAGGGTAAACGCGACCAGTCTTGTGGTGCTGCACAGTACTGCACCGGTATGATAAAATGAAAGGACTATTCCTCCTTCTGCCCTATGATACTGCCCGCCAACGAAGCACACCTGGAAAGGTAGGGGGGGGGGGTGGGAAGAGGAAGGAAAGGCGAAAGGAGAGGAGCAAAAACAGTCAGCAAACATCCCTGATTTGGTAGGAAACACGGAGGAAAGCTCCCTACAAGATCTCCACATCACCTAGAGATGAGTATCATTGGGCTGCAGGGGCAACGCCAGCTACAATTAGGGAGCGAAGGAGTCCGTACTAGTAACCAAGTGCCGCGCTGCAGAATACCAGTAGCCTCACAGTACTCGTACAAGTGCTGTAAATTCAACTTTGTGCCATGAGCTTGTGTTACTGTGTGCTGTTCCCGCGCCGGCCCTAAGTTACAGCCTCGTCCGTCTGGTCGGGTGGACGGGGGGGGGCCTTTGCTGTTCGGGGGTCTCCACATTTTTGGCCTGGGGCTATTTCACTCGTAGCGTAGCGTACAGCACCGTTGTAGACGTAGACACGTTGCTGCTATGGTATGCTTGTAGCTCTAAGTAGAACTGGAGGCAGCCCCGCCATGGAATTGAACAAAGTTGGAGAGAAGGATCTGATGGTGGTTGAGTCGAGCCGGGCAAAGCCAGGTAATCTCTACAGATAAGCTTCTACACAACATCTGAACGGCCTCAACCACCACCAATATCGCGCCCAATAGCCTGCCCGCTATCTCTATCGACTACTGGTACCGCTATCAAAAAAGGTTAAGCGACACACCCAATTCACCAAAAAGAGGAAAGGGCACACAACATGATATATTAAAAGGATCGGAAAAACAAATCATACAACACATCGGAAAGAAGCAAAAAGAATAAAGCACCACGAAATACCGGTACTCCAAAGTTCTTCCGACGCCGCTCCCATTCCGCTAAAAATATAAAAAAAAATTCAAAACTCCCAGAAAAACCCCACAGACGCTGCAACCACCACGTCCTCAAAACGTGCAAAAGTGGCTTTTCTTTTCTTTTTTTTTCCCCTTGGATTTCGGGCTCCTGCCTCTTTTGTTCACACAACTTCACAATAGCCGCTGGCATCACCCACGAGTCTGTCCAGCGCCGCGCCCGCTGCACATTCTCGTGCTTCGTTCGCGCCCCCGAATTCTACGCCTGGCATCGAGACGTATTCTCGACCGTTTACTCGGACTCGACAGGAGTACATTCTGGGCGAAGGATGGTGGATTATGTAGACTGGAGGGGATATGTTTGATTGTTTGCAATAGTCTTTTGTCGAGGAGAATTAGTTTTCAAGAGGTATAAATGTTGGCTCTTAGAAGGACAAACCTGAGAGCTTTTGTTGACTTTCCGTCTCGATGAAGAGCTTTTCGAATACTCGACAATTCATTATGTGGCTGGCTAGTCGCATTGATGTCAACATCATTTTGATTGGGGTTAGTCCTCGGAATTGTTTTGCTTCAGAAGGACACAGTAAGTTTCGGCTGTAGTCCGCGAGGATTTATGACTGTGGTTGTGGTAAATTGGTTGAGAGGAGATAGCACAAGGCGAGGGGCAAAGAAAAAACCGTAAGGGCTGGAGAAAGGTCGTGTCGGAATGGTTTATATAAAAGCCAAAATATCTTATGACGCTCAGGGTCGGAATCTGTACCCGGCGGCCTTTTCTCGAGCCTGCAGGGTCAAGATGCGAGGGGGAATTCGGTAAATGGCTATTTTTTCTCAGCTTCTCGACTTCGCCAGCGTGGCACGGTAGTTTATTTGGTTTTTCGAGGCTGTAGGTGGGAAGAGCTGGGCGAGTTTCTTTCTCTATCGTGCACGGCTCCTGGCTGGGGGCATTAAAGGGTAACGGTAAGCACTTAATGAGCTCGTGGGACTTGAAAGTGGTAGTCTAATTTCTTTTTTCTTTGGGCCTTCAATCCCGGTGCCAGCAGATATATCCGTCCATTGCGTCAGTCTCCCTCTCCTCATCTTCCTCCTCCGCTACCCACTGCGGGTATAACCTGTTGTAATGCGACGTCTCGGGGCCACTGAATCATGTCAAGTGCAGTTGGTACACCAACCATACAAAACCGTTTTCCTTTGCTCACCTTAAACCGACTAATTGAGCACTATGGAAACAGCATCCACTCTACAGTGCTGGTACAGCTTGCACCCCATCTGTGCATTTATCCCTTTTGGGGGGCTAGCGGGCCCCTGCGCATTCGGGACACCTCTAGCCCCGCCCCTTCTCCGCTTGTTATGTTCGCAAAGCAGTCAGTTCGCGAGCAGTTTAGCGGATGGCTACCCTCAATGCAATTATCAGCTGGTGCAGATTGTTCTTTTTTCTTTTTTTCTTTTAGGGCTGGGCGGGCATATCACCTTAATCCTCTGGCATCCTCCGATCTCGTTCCTGCTATCATACACCACCTTCTCCAATCGTCTATTCCTCCCCTTATCATGACTAGGTCCTTGAATTTGGACCCCCTGTCCCGGGGACCTATTTCCCTGCTGGCCTTTCTCACTCATTCGTTGAGAAGCTTTGAGGGTTCCACCACTCTTGCGGGACGGGAATCCAGCTTTGTCTATGATTCCTCAATTGAAGATATCATACTTTATACGCCCGATCTTGGCACAAAAAACCATGAGTACTTTTGCATTTTAAACTAAAAATGAGCAACTTTACATGCAGAAATCCTCTCTTGATCACCTTGATAAAAAACGAAATTGCCAAAGCTATTAGAACCAGATGGAGTTTGTCCCTGTAGAAAAAGATCAAGCCCCGTCAATAGATTTGGAAAGCAAAATATCAGGAGGATGAGGGGTGGGCAGAAGGTATGACATTGAATCCTTTTCACTTTCCATAAAACAGGCTCTTTGAAACATCTCACAGAACAAGACCTTAGCTATCAGCACTTGCATGAGGGTGACGATGGTCACCCAATTTTTGGTAAAAAAAAGTTAAGCAATTTTGAAGCCTGCGGTGCTACCTCGATTGGTTCTATAGTCTTTTTAGGTAGGTGGTGGGTCATTAAGGTTGCCCATTTTTAGTGCAAAATGCCCAATTATGAATTTGTGATACTCTTGCTTTCTGCACCAGGGTCATACAGTACCGTACCGTGCTCTGCTCAACTTTCACCGGCAGGGCCTCATTTGGTCACTTGCTGCCCTGTCCATCTGCAAGACCTATATGAAGTCCCGACGAACACAGTTATGACGACAATCAAATACTAACACCTAGGTCTTATCAATACCTACCGGTATGATATAACAACACCTGAAACAACCGCATTGTGCATGATCCTTATCATGCTACGTTCCCCGAGAACCTTCCTGACCCCCCCCCTTCCATTGAGTCCTTTTTGTTAAAAAAAAATATCCGAAAGTATGAAAAAATCCACACCACATACATACCAGTACTCTAGAATTTACCTACTACCTACCCACTTCCATCTCTTCTTATCGTGTGGTGATCTGATCAAATCTTATTTTTTCACTATATTAACTCACAGATAGAGAGAGCGGGTGCAATGAAGTATGTGTGCACCAGCAAGTTTAACTGACAGAACCCCAGTCCACGGAAGCATTGCCCGGTCGTTTAGCGGAATTGGGAACCTTTGGTCCGATGCTGTGCGGTTGTCTCGTGTTATCGTAAGATCAACGTTATTGACACACCGGAGCGGATGCAGCCAGAATGGCCACGATTACCAGATTCGGCCCTTTCGGCACATCGATTTTACGAGTAGAAAAAGCCTGGTTTCGTCGTGGTCTCAAGTGCTGATGGGGTGGGTACTGTACGAGTACGAGTACAGTACCGGTACTCAGCTGTGGAGAAGAAGAAGAAAAAAAACTCGGAATGCAACAGATGAAGCTAGAGCAATTACTCCGGAAGATCTTCTCTGTTTCAAAAAGTCTTGATTATCTGAAAGAAGCGTTTTTCTTTTTATAGTCTCCGCCAATCGGGGGGCCGTCCCTCTAATATAGGTGCTCAGGGTGCTCGTGCTTTATCCCGGATCATTGTCCTGTATAGGAGAACGCTAGCGTAATGGTTCGAGATGACTATAAAGTGCCACGGTGCATTTCCGCAAAACTGCCTTTCCAAAACGGGTGCACGTACCGGTGCCGTTCAGAGATCTTTTTTTTTTTTTTTTTTCTCCTATCCGATCTCGTCGGCTACCGGTACAGTACTGGTACATCTTCATACAGTACCAGAGGGTTGATGCCTGTGATTCGGCTGCCGTGGTGTAGGATGGAGCATCTATCTAGGGCCTGGTGCACGCGGCTCTGAGTGGTAGCGATGGTGGACGAGTGGAGGATCGTTGGGCAGTCTCGGATGACTGAATACCGGTACGGTTTTGTCTGGGTTTAATAGGATAGCTGGCCGGGTCATACCTGCAGTAGACTAGGCACAGCACACGGACGCTATGCTTTCCATTGGGTTCCGATTTTTGACTTAGTCTACCCAAGCATTGTTGTCATACCAGTATGATGCTGTACTCGAGTACAGTACTTGCGCAAGTGAGATTAGAGCCTTTGGGTAACGGGCCCGAAGAGCGCCTTCCAAAGGACACCAGAGCCAGAATCGGGCTTTAACATTTAGGTACAAGGATTCGAGTACTCTTACAGTACCAGTAAATCAACGATTACAGGGGTTAGACGCCGCTCGGCCCTTCAAAGTCCAGTTGCGCAAATACCTCTATTCAGAACTCGAATTTAGGTGTGAGTGACTGGCCGTGTCGGGCGGGAGTGATGGAATTCAATACGCACAGCAGCAGATGAGCCCAGGGAATCTCGGGAGCCAGATATCCCGCACCTGAAAAGAATTGACTATGGGACCCCCTGTGCTCAGGCACATTCAGTGTCTTACACTACCGGTACCGTATTGCCCCCAGCAGGCATTATTCTTTACTGTGCTCAATATTACGGTTCGTGCCGTAAGTTACAGCACAACACGCATTACGCAAGGACCAGTTCTTATAATTTGCGACAAGGCCGAAGCGGCTCCTTGGCAAGCTTTCTCCCAATCTGTCGGAGGTGACGTTTCAATATCGTATCTCTCCAACGAATCAATCGAGTGTACTTGTATTTGAGGGGAACGATTATCCCCATTACAATACCCGCCATCTCTATCACCACCGAAATAGCGAACATGTCTCCACTCACTCTAGAAATTTCCCTTTCAATCATCTATCCAACCACGGCGACTCCATTCTCTGATGGATCCGTCAGGATCGATATCACCACTCCCGACCAAGCACATAGGGGAGATGTCGTTCCTCAACATCAGCCCCCGCCGACGATTCTGCAAACCGGCCCATCGCATCCGATATACCGCCTTCCTCAATCCCTCTCCTCTGGGGGCATGAAGATTCACTTGAATGCTTACACTGCATCGGGGGGAACTCCCGAGGTCATGTCCCACCGCGAATTGGCCCGTTCCTCTCGCACAAGCATGATTGACAAGGATCACATTCTGTACGAGATCGCGAAGGTGCCTGTTGGGTCCGAATACCGTCTTGAGTGCTTTCGCTACGGCAAAGACGCCGGAGCGTACGGGTTCGGTCTGATGTCTTTCGTCAGCGGGTGGATATCTGGCGGCGTTTGGAACGTTGAGTATAAAACTCAAGCCTCCGGGGCAAAAGTCGAGACCTCTGTCAAGATACAGATTGACGACGGTGGCTCGGAGCATGGTGTTTGGAAGTTGACTGAGCCGGTCCAGAAGGTGGTTGCTAAAGAGAGGCCTCCGAGAGAGGGGGAGTACGGCGAGAATGGGCGTTCTATCGAGATTTTCGAGGATGATTTTCATGGGCAGGGGATCATGCCCGGGGAGGAGTGGAGGGACTTCATCACTGCTTGTTGGATTACGAAGGTTTGGAGAGAGGCTACGAGAAAGCCACTTTTCGGAACATCAGTGAGAAGCAGCACCGAAGCTGGCACCCTGAGAACTTGGTAAGGTGATGGGAATGGCCGTTCGTGCTGCCCCCAGACTGCTCAAGGAGAAGGGAGGGTTAGGTGTTTATACTCTTTGACACCTTTATTCAATGTTTTTGAGGCATTACCAGATTTGGAGGGGAAACGCTTAGTTGGGGTTTTGAGGAATATGAAGGGTGGGGTCCCCGTTGCGATCCGTATCTTTAGTATCCCATTGAATGCACTGTAAAGTCCTTTCTATTCTTGTCTGTTCTATGTTATTGCCCGTTAATTGATAATGCTTTATTCTTGTTCTAGAAAATTATTTTTGCAGAATACTGCATTGTCCTTCTCATCATCATTGTATAGTGACTGCCACTATTTCTGCGGGATGCAGCCTACGAAAAAATTTAATATAGATAAAGGCGATTGCGTACCCATATCATTCGTGGTTCTTGATTTGGGGCCTTGTATGATATGCTGTATCGTGGAAGGCTTGCGTATCCCGCACCACTAGTTTACCTGAACTTCGTATCCACCAACAAACCCATAGTATCCCATACCCTCACTCTCTAAGCCCCCCGACCCCTTTGCCCTCTACCATCTGCCACCTCTATATCCCCCCCCCCCTTCATCAAATTCATAATCATTTACTTTCCAGATCCTTTCCGCCTCCCTCCTTTCCTCCCCCCCACTCTATTCCCCATCTGTAACCCCGCCAAAGGGCCCCTCTACTGGATATGACGCCCTCATCTAGAGAGGCCATAGACTCAGGCTCTAACACTACCCGGGAATCTATAAGCGGTGACGATTCTTGGGCCTCGATTGAATCCATTGATACTTCCTCGGTAGAGGGATATGGAGGCACCGCTGGTAATCGATACCAAGCTTGGGATGGGAGTGATCTATCCATTTCAGAGGCTGACAAGGCAGGGAGAGATCCAGAACTATTTTTTACTCTTGACCAGGGATTTCCAAGCCCGTCCACAGCTCCGCAGCCTCCGTCCGCAGGTGCCCATTCCCCCCATTCGGAAAGTACATCCCCGGGATCTTGGGAACTCACAGGTACGTCCTTCAGAACTTCTAATAACTATAGCTAAAATTTTATGTTTTCCCCCGCTCAAGGCGGTTGGGAAGATGGGAGTTTACTTGGACGTAAAGGTATAGTACACTCCTTAAAATCCAAATTCCTCCCTGAAACATAAGCTAACCACTTGCAGTCAGCATGGGCAGCCTCGCCCGGCCCAGGAACCCATTTGAAACACTTCCTAATTCACCTACCGGCACACCCAATAGGTCGAGAAGTAATTCCTATAAGAATCTCGGATCTCCCAGCCCTGGCAATCTTTCGCCCATTTACGAAGGTAGGCAGAAGCAATTCATTAGTGCACCAAGACCAGCACCCGAGAGTTTAATTACCTGCGCCACACCGGATCCCGATGAGTTATGTCAGGTCCCGAGAGATATTCCTAAAAGGAAACACACTTCAGAGAGTCCAGAGAGCCCTGGTGGTGATGTCTTTCATTTTTCACCGGAGGAAGACTCGTGTAACTCCTTGATTACAAGTAAGACACACTCATAGCTATTTTCTGTCACTCGTCGATTTCATCTTATGTCTCTGACTGGCCTACCCTATAGACGATCCCATCAATATCAAGGGCTCGAAACTTAATGAGTCATCCTCGATGCAACGAGAACAGCAGCTCGATAAATTTACCGAAAGTCATAAGGATTCCGAGATACCAGCAAGTGCATGGGATGGATTCGAAAGTTAGTGATACTTCCCAATCACCTCTTCCATTATTTTTCGTTATTTGGAGACTGAGACTTGATTTCCCGAAGGCCATTGCTCTCCTAACCTCAACACCCCTGAGGTTCCCCGCCCTTCGCTTCCTAGACCTCTAACTGGCTGTGGAAAACTCATCACTCATAGTTGTCGGAAGAATCGGGAGCTGGGTAATCGTCAGCCCTGCTCAACCCCGGATTCCAATAGTAGTTCGGGGCAAGATTTGGCTTGGAGCACTGTCCCCAGTGGGTCTCACTCGATTTTTGGACCAAGTCCTGAGCCTCCTGGTTCTTCAACACCGTTAGGAAGAGATAATGGGGAGAAGGTGAAAAGTCCTAATTCCCCAAGGCGAGGAGCCTTAGTTAAATTATATGCACATATGGAGCTTGATGAGTATGACTAACGATTCACCTTTAAACTCAACAAGACTAATATCTTCATAGCACCACCCACGAGCAAGAAGCGTTCGCTGTCTGTCCAACCCCGAAGCAAGATTTGAGCCTCCGTTCCTCCATGAATGGGGGAAACACTTCTGTGTCGAATCGGACTTCTGTCAAAATTTGTCATCATCTCCAACCTAGAGAACCGGATCGCCCCAGTACTAGCATCGAGTTTCAAGCCTCACCTAACACTAAGCGACCTATCAGTCCGAGAAACAATAAGATCGTGGTGGGAGAATTTGTACCGAATTTCGTTGACAAAACCGAGAAGCATGCCAACCTGAGGAGTGAGATGGAGAGAATCCTGAACGAACCAGACAATCCGAGAATCAGGGGGAGCCCATTAGTTTCCGGCGCTGACACGAGAGTAGAAAATTCAACTCTAACGGCCTCACTGTCCTTAGCTTCCTCTGATGCATTACAAGAGATATTGGATTTTTTGACTGCTCAGGTCAAAGCACTTCTCAAGAGAAAATCCTATAGAGAAAATCCATGGAGCAAGCATTTTCCTGTCACTAATGCCGGGTCTATCCAATACATGCCCAAGGGTACTAGAAGCTATGCATTCGAGGATTGTTCCAATCTTCAGAAACTGATTGAATGCACCGCTGTTTTCCTCGATACCCTCACGGGCACTTCTAATACCGGATTCTGGGTAGAGCCAGACCTATTTGTAACTTCTCTTTGTTTTCGTGAGCGATCATTGAGTGGCCATATGGTGAATTGCGACCCTGGTATGGCTCTCGAAAATTGGAGATACTTCGTTTCCCCCAGCAACACTGGAATGCTCGAAGACCGAGTCCCTGTCCTTTTGAAAGCGTGGGATACTCCGGCCAACCTCGCAATCTTCCAACTAGTCTCTAGTGGTATAAGCCAGCAATACCATCATGAACACATTGGGATAGAGAACCTTGTTGAAGGTCATGAGCTCCTACCCACCTACAGCAGTCAAATCTGTTCGGATGACAACATTGCCGCAGTTGGCTATATACATGCACGCCCCAAGCCACAAGAGAGGATAGCGTCTTATGATCTCAGACGTAGCACTAGCTACGTGGGATTTAATGTATAAATACACCTTTCGCTAAAAACAATTTCATGTGCTAACACTAGAGTAGAGTAGTAAGGACACACGTATTCGAACCGTGTGCTCTATTAATCGGGTCCGTCAAATCATCGAGGGAAGTGAGCATACGAGCGATGTTCTCAAGGTGAATTGCCTTTTTCCACAGAACTTTTATGGTAGCCCTTGTATCATCAAGGGGTCAGGATCCGTGATCGGAGTGGGTAGGGGATACCCAATTCCTATGGTCATTTTTATAGAGGCTAACATAAAATAGTTAATGGACCGCACAGTGAAAGTAACACTGGAGACATTAAAGTCTTTCCCAAAGGGTTCAAGAATAAGTTGAGATGGTTTGCTTTGTAAAGGAGATTTTTGCTGTGATGGAATTGTCGTAAATCGTCTGTTCTTTCGTCTCTCTCTCTCTCTTCTGTTCGCGCATGGTAGAAAGCTTAGATAGTGATGGGTCGACGATTGCAAGGCGCTTTATTTCTTTCCTCTCCTTTTTTTTACCCTTGCATGGGTATCACTAATTGGGTAGCCGTTCTCCCCTTTTCTCTATCGGTATGATATAAGCGGTAGTTGGGGGTGTTCTACTACGATTGAGCCTAGACTACAAATTTCGAGGTATCATACTATCATTCAAGGCAGTTGAATAAGTTTAGAGTCATGAATTATCACCCGAGCTGGAGCATTGCACGCTGCAATGTTGCGACCCCTCAGGCACAGCCCTGAACGAGATTATCATAAGCTAGGAGTATTGTAGTACTCCTATGTGTCCACTTCTCAATGGGCCGCGCCAGTCTAGGTCCTATGATACCTTTCTCACAGCCAAACCTACCTCTTAGGATGGTTTTAAACACAAAGGGATCTATTCAGTACCATACAGTGGTCAATGTATATAGTTTCTCTTCCCTTAAAGGTGTATGTGCTCCTGTAATATAATCTGTGAGAAGAAGCACAGGCCGTCACCCTTGACTTTCCTCCTCAGCTGAGAAAAATATACAGATTGGCCTGCCTGCCAGCAGGCTAAGTATTCGCTCCCACAGGAGCATTACACGAAACACACACCCAGCAGAGCCGGTGTGATTCGGATGCGCAGGGAACTAACCAATCCCCTGCGCGATCAATAATTCATGGGAGCCCATGTTGGACGTTTCAATTCAATTAAATTCCCCCTCACGATAAGCTATCGTTGGTGAGCCCATCATGTAGGTAGGGCATATCCATCCCAGATCACTACTATAGCCATCAGACATTTCGCTGAAAACGTGATTATATTAGCCAGCTAGCTAGCCAGCTAGCAGGTGTTTATCAGAGCTTGATACTGTAGGGGGTATGTTATCATACTCTGTTTTTTTTTGTTTTTTTTTGTTTTTTTTTGCAATCAGCAAACACTTGGACCAATCGAGGGGGGAAGATTAGGGGTGGCATATTAATTAATTAACAAAAGTTCCATCCAGCAAGGGATGGAATCACCACGAGATCTCCCAGTTGGAATCAAGACGGATAGACGGACGGACGGACGGACGGACAGGTTGAGTGAGTGAGTGAGTGAGTGAACGATGACATTTTTTAGACAACTCTATTATCGTTTATTCAAATATTATCCAATATTATTATAATATTCATTGTTATGATAGTAAAAAAAAAAAAAATGTTTTGGCCACACTGGCACTATGATTTTGATTCTTTTTATTTTTTATTTTTTATTTTTTTTAATCATAGAGTTCCTTCCTAATCCATCCCCCACTCCTCTCTCCCCTTCTACTACCTTTACATCTTCAACAAGATCACACAACTCATCGGAAGGGTAGACTATCATAATTAGACTATGATATCACGAGCTCCATCTGTTATGATAGATAGCCTAGACTAACCCCTGAACTTCTCCAAGAACTTCACACACTAACCTACCTACCTACTTACCTATCCATCCAACAACAACAAAAAAAAAAAAAAAAAGTGACTAAAGCTTAACCTTTAAAACAAGCAACAAATCCTACAAAAATAGTTAATATATTACAACATTTTCCCAAACAGAACAGTACTGTACAAAACGAAACCATTCTCAGGGAGAGAGAGAGATATATATCCTTCTATCATACGTATGATACAGTAAACAATCGCCAGAAAGAAGGCTAAACCCCCCTTCCCCCCCCCCTCCCCGGGGGGCATATAATATAAAACTCGTTTTTTATCAAAACTAGTTGATCCTTTTTTTTTACAAAAAGAGTTTACATACATACTATTATACTATATAATCGTGCATAACTTTACCGCCCGCAGAGCGTTGTGTGTGTTGCGCCGGGTTGGGGGGTTGCGAAGTGCTACCGGTATGCAAAAACGCTTTTCAGGTTCGGATCTGTTGTTGTTGTGGAGTTTGGAAGGGAAGGGGAAGGGGAAGGGAAGGGAGTGGGGGGGGCTGCCGGTAACTTAATAAACGGTGTGTTCCTTGTGGGGTTTTTTGGGGGGGGGTTTCTTTTTTTATAAGGACTTTGTGCAAGTGCGGTAGTTCCGCACTGGGGCAGCGCTACTGTGTAGATCCAGTGGAAATTTTGTTCCTAGGGTTTAGTCGGTCGATCGTTTTGCCGTCTCCGGGGTGAGTTTTACGTGGTTTGTTTGGGTCGGGTAAATTATTGTTCATTTCCAAACACCTACAAAATGATCCCATTCTCGCTTGAGTGTAACCCCACGCTCTGGTGGCCAAGTTGGTAAGGCGCCACACTAGTAATGTGGAGATCCTCGGTTCAAATCCGAGTCAGAGCATTACTTTTTTCCCTCACCCGAGACAATTTGAGTCTACCCGTACTTCAACAGCATCACGGCGCTATCAACTCTCAATTCAGCATCGAAACTTTCTATTTCAGACCCAGTACAAGACCAATTATCCATCCCATCATAGCCCCATCCATTCATTCTTCCTCCCAGACCTAATCCAAAGCCCCCCCCCCTCGTACCCTGCCCACTGCGGGCAGCGCAGTGCAGAGCAAAAGACAAGAGAGAGAAATCAAACAGAATAGAACACAGAATAGAAATGAAACAATCAACCCCTACCGAATGGTAAAACCAACCACTCCATACCGGTATCATCCACAACATTATTATGCACAGTGGATGACTGTGCATCTGGAGTAGGAAATGTGTGTGTCCTTTATTCGTCGTCTGGACAGAAAAGCGCACCTACCGCTCGCGGAGACCACATAAGCCCAACAGATCAATACATTCGCGGGGCCATACGGGAGAACCCGTATGGATGCCAACCGCCTCAGCCGGAATAGACAACGCTGCTTACAACTTACCACTACTGAGTAGTAACTACGCCATCGGCCTCCACGCTCTCCACACGTGCATGAGTCTGGAGTGTGGAAACGTGGTGTTTCGGAAGTTCGCACCTTTAAAACATCACCGGTTAGCCGTTTGGCTCAAATGATAGTGTGGACGGCGGGGGGGACAACATACGAGAACCCTTTGATTAGCGAATACTCGTGCACGATTTTCCCGCCTTGGTCGACGATATCATTCTTGATCTTTAGCAGTTCCTCGTCGGAGGTCTCGGGCTTCACAGTTATCTGTTGACAGCGGCAGTCAAGTTAACACGACGAGGACAGAGCGGAGGGGGGGGGGGGTGAGAAGTACGATATAAGAAGGCATTTTGAGGATTGTCTTTGGAAGAAGTTTTCGCAGTGCTTTCGTTTTTGTGCGCTTGTGGTTCGTACGGGCTTGTATGGTTTGTTGTCGATGTTGATGTTGTAGAAGAGGAGGGGGGAGGAGGGGAAAGTATGGAGAGGAAGGAGGGGCTTTTTATCCATGGTTCGGCGCGCGGTATTCGCGGGGTAATTAGGCAGGTAATTCAAGGGTGGTGACGTGCGACTTTTTTTGCCCCTTCCCTGTCCTGACTGGTCGATCGGCTTAGTAAAGGGTTTTCCGATTTCCTTGAAAGTGGCATCATTATATCATACTCGTACGAGTACAAGCAAGTAGGGTACTGTACCGTTACTTGCATTGCCTATTCTATCGCACCGGGGTGGTTCGGTAACTGTGGTGGGCAACAATAGCAGTCTGCTCGAGCACAGTACAGTACTCGTACTACACTTGTGTAATAATAAGATAGTACCGGTACTGTAAGAGTACTTGTAGCTCAAGTCAAGCAGAAGCAAGGAAGCAAGGAAGCAAGTGAACGAGCAACAAACAGGGAATGAAATGGGCTCGACCACGATATGGCAATGACGCTACAACGAGCGATAATAGCCGTTCCTACACGCTCACACACCAATCGTCTTGGCGCATGGATTCTCACTCGCTTCCTCTCCCCCTTTTTCACCCTCTCTCTCAAATCAAACTATCAGTGATTGATTTTTCTCAACGGTGTGCATGATACTAAAAGCTAAAGCCCATCAAGCCCCACCCCCTTCAGTCTCAAATAGACGTCGGTCCCCCATTCATATGCGCTCTGCACCTTCAAGCTGCCGCCAAAGTACTGCGCGTATGCCCTACTCATCGGCAATCCGTAACCCAACCCGGCGATGGAGCTAGTTTCCAGTGCACCCGCGCTCTCAGTGAGCCTGCCCATGACGTCCATCCCCCCATCAGCGCCGCCGCCGCCGCCGTCGACATCGTCCAGACGTCCCGAGTTTCCCGACCCGATGGATGAGCGGGAGCCGTTAAAAGTGCTGAAGGAGTACGACCATATATGGCAGAGGTCATCTGGTGCTATCCCGCCGCCCTGGTCGCGGATCCGGATTGTGATGCCACCTGCGTCCGGCGGGCCGGGTGCCGCTGCGATGGTGGCGATCACGGGAACAGGGGAATTTGCTTCGATGGTCGCACGGAAGGCGTTCTTCAGGAGCTCCGTGATTATGTACTCCAAGTGAACGGGTATGTAGGGGAACGTGATGTCGGGGTTTCCGTCGATGGTGAGTTTAGGTCTGGTCCCATATCGCAGCTCGCAGATATCCCCGACAAAGGAAGCGCACGATTCGATGATCTCCGCGGGGCGGAGTTCAGTGTCTACAGTCCCTATGTAAGACTTTCCCGGGACGTTTATGGTCGGTGGTTGCGGGACCGAAGCAAGGTGTAGGCCAATGTGCTGCTCCGCCATCAACCGGGTACCAATACGAGCTCTCAAATGGTGATCGAGGAATTTTGTGGCTTCTTCCGGGGTAACGTACCCACGACACTCCAAGAATCCCTTTGCGAGGATGGGAATTGTATTGCTGTGCGTCTTGACAATTTCCGTCAGGAGTTCGGTGAATTTGCTCTCCTCGGTTAAGTTGGTCAAGCTCCCCGCGGGAAAGGCAAGGATGGCGGTGAGCGAGTCAATGTAGTTATTGTAGATTGTCGAAATGTTCGGGTTCGAAACGATAATGTAGGGGAGATTGCGCAGCGCTCGGATCCGTCTCGAGAGGCGGACGGGTAGGTATTCCCTCGTAAAGCGTGCAGAGGTAAGGAGAGATTGGGTGGTTAGTGGTGGACGGCCAAAGCTGGACGGAGAAACAAAGCTATTAGTTTGGGTAGAGATGGTAACCGGGGGTGAAACCCACCGAATCAAGTCCTTTAAGCTCAACCTGTCAAGATGTTTTGCGGCCAATTGCGCGATCATATCGTTTGCTGGACTAGTCGTGGGTGGAGTATACCCCTCCAAGGAACCCCCAGTCCCACCATGTGAACTAAAGCCGGTCGAGACACGACGCACCAGCGTGCGCTGCAAAGGTTTCGCAGCAGCGACACGGAGCATCGCGGCGGTCAACGGATCGACGTCCCTGGCTGTGAAGCGTGTGTGGGGGGGGGGGGGGGGAAGAAAGGAGAACAATCAGATGAAGGAGAAGGAGAAGAAAAGACAAGGGAGGAGTGGAAGAGTGGACTGGCTAAAAGCCGGGGAAAACCCGAGCCAAAAAAGTTCGGCTGTGTTATCGCTAATGATAAGGCCCAGTGGTTAATTTCGCATGGGCAGGATGCGGTACTACCGGTATCACAACAACGGGTAACTACGTACCGCGTAGTACTAAGTAGACAACAACTCTTGCCCCTGAGCCAAGAATTGCCACCCCTTTGCTCTTCCCACGGACCGGTATGATACCGGTAGCGGTCATGACGAAAACGGTATCATATCCTACCAATTCCCTCCGCGGATATAAGAGCACAACGAACGCCATACTTTATGATACTATACCTTCCAACAATCACAACCTCGCACTCGCCCAGACTAATCCCAGTTCCTTCCCGTCAACAAACTCACACAAGCAATACAATCCCCCCCCATGCACTCCACGATGCCCAAGACTTTAGACTAAAACTTCAATCTAAATTGCCCCCCCCCCCCACACAAAAAAAAAAAAAAATTCCCCACAGAGATACAGGTACATATAATAGCCGCACATCATGAAACCAAAAACCAAAGCTATAAATAACCCAGCGCTTCCAGCGGACCAAAACCATACTTAGTACTTGTGCACAGAATAGAACTGCTCCTACCCCCCCCGATGAGCTGAGGAAACGCACAAATAAGCGAATCAAGTCCCACGAACGGTTTCTATAATACAAGTACTACGGTACTGCGCTGTTGCTGTACCGGTACTTGTACAACAAAGTGCCCCCCAGCTCAGTGTAAAAATAGTTACGCTACCAAATCACTAGCAACGGTCGTCTATCGCCTCCATCTGGACAATCTGTCTACTCAATTAACTACCGTATAACTATATAGTGCAAGGTAAACTAAGCTAAACTAGAGTAAAACACCACACTCCCTTGTTTCATCCATGTTATAGAATAGGACAGAAGAATGGGAAGAAAAGACTAGGGATAATAAATAGGGAGATGAAATAAATAGAGTACATTACAGGCTTTACAAATTGAAACGTTCCTTGTAGCATGGAGGCCGAGACAAAATGGCAGGAAGAATTATATAGAGGATAGGATTATTCTCGGTAGCTAGCAAATTTTTTTTTTTAACAAAATCTCTCTCTCTCTCTCTCTCTCCCCTCCTCCTCTCTATTACTTCTTTCCCCCCATCCTTTGCTTTTCTCATTTTTCCTTCATTTTTTTCTTTTCTTTTTCTACTTTTTTAAGATCATTCTCCAAATCCCCCAATATCATGCATATTATTTTCTCTCATTCATCTGGAAGCCAGCGGCCTTCGTCATCCTCGTAGACGTCATCGTCTCCATGGTCGTTAGAATTGATATGGTGATGGTGGATAGCACTTGAACTTGCTGCTGACGAAGTGCCGTTCTCTTCAGTGTCCATTCGGCTTGGATCCTCAGATTTGCCAGGGGATGAGTTGGATGGTGGCGCATTGAACCAGGCCAAGGTTACTTCACCGACGTTCGGTATGTCGTTTCCGGTATAGATGAACTGCTTTGATGTTAGCCTGGGTCTGATGAAGGAAGGAGAGAAGAAAGGAGGTAACAGAGGAGAGGGGAATTGACCTTCTCGGCAGTTCTCCTATCCTTAAATGTGACGATTTGCGTGTCATCTTTGTCGGGATGTGGTTCAATGCCTTCAACCTCTAGGCCGGTGTTCTGTAGGGGTTAGCGCAAAGTTTCCCACAAAGTCACTTGGATAAGATGTGATTCTTCTCACCATAAGGTAGTGTCTGAACTCCTCATCCTTACCACCCCTAAGATCAGCAGCACTGACAGTAATTTTTCGAGTACGATTGTCCAATTTCAAGGTACCACCTCTACCTCTAGCAGTTGGGAACGCTCCACGACCCCCATAGGGTCCGTAAATAGGAACATAGACTCCCCTTCCCCGGGGAACATACCCGCCTCTGCCCCTGAATGGAAACCTGCCGCGACCTCTTCCTCGGTAAGAGCCATACTCGGGAACAGTACCACTACCTTCAATCCCCAAAGATTGTGCCTCTGCCTGGAGGGCTCGCAATTGCGCCTCGAGCGCAGCAGTAGTAGCTGCCTGAGCATCAGTCTTGGAAATGCCTCCAGCAGCCGGGGACGTCCCGGATGCCGGGGGCGAGGCCGAGGTGGCGGCACTTCTTGCTCGCTTTTTAGCTAATTTTTCTTCCAGTTTGCGCTTCTCTTCCAACTGCATCCTCTGGAGCTCTTCCTTCCTCCTTTCTAGCTCCTTCGCGGCTTCTTCATTGGCCTTTTTCTTGAGCATTTTCGCCTCGTGAGTCTTTTGGGCTTCTTCCTGCTTCTTTTTAAACTCCTCCATATCAATTTCCATTTCATCGGCGACAGGGGACGGTTCTTTATGTTTGGCCGCTGCTACTGTCGTAGTCCCATTCTGCTCTGCATTAGGTTTATACCAGAACACCTTCACGAACCTGTTATCGAATATAGGGGCAGGGGAGTCATATGCCTTTCTGGCCATGTCCCAACGTTCAAACTTCACCGTGGCAAGCTGTTTATCCGGGGTGACATCCACTTTCAAAACAGTTCCAAACTCCGAGAAGAACGCCCTGATGGCCGACTCCTCCAGTTTATCGTCGGGAATATGTTCAACCACAAGCGTTGTATTACTGCGATCATAGGAAGGTCCGGTACCCGAGAATTCAGATCGACCACCTCTGTTTCCGCCACCACCACCACCACCACCTCCTCCTCCTCCTCCTCCGCGATTTCCCCTACCTCTACCACGGCCTCTATTATCTCCATGAGCCCTGTTGTTGTTATTATTATTATTGCTATGGTTATTCTGAGTAGGTGTATCAGCAGAGAACAGTTGCGAATTGTTTGGATCATATTCTGCCAAAGGGTTAGCCATAAAAAAGGCTGCTGCGACGAGCGGAAAGGGAAGGTCCCAACCATCCGCAGCAGAGGCCTCTGTTGGTACAACATAGCGATCCATTCCATGCTCATACGGACACATATCGCCCTTCATGCAGAATCCCTTCTCATCATAATCCTTGCACCTCTCCCCAACCTTTTTAATAGCTTTCTTTTCTTCACCCTTTCCGGCTGCCGGAGGGCCAATTGGTGGGAAACCTCCCCATGCCACTGCAGCCGCCTGGGCGGCCAGATACGCACCCACAGGATCACCAGGCCCAGGAATAGCCCAGGGAAATCCAGGAGGTGGGATAGGGGGCATACCGAACTGGGGAATAGCCGGAGGAACTGGAGGGCCACCAGGAGGAACAAACGGAATATCTACAGACCCTTGTGGATGACCATATCCACTGCCACCACCAATACCACCCCTTCCGGGACCTCCTCCGCCAGCATGACCCCCGCCACCGCTCCCATTCCCGCCATTCCATCTCCCAGGACCGCTCGGAGCACCACCACCACGTCGCGGCGCTTTGTAACCTCTCGCGCTTCCCATACTTGGCGAATATGTGTCCTGTCCAGATGACCCTTCCCTATCCCGCTCAAAGTGACTCCTCTCCCTCTTGATCCCCCGAATCTCCGTCCCGCGATTGTCCACTACTGACCCCGTTGCCACCAACGACGAGTGAGAAACCCCGGGTGAAATCAGTGACTGTGGATTCTGCGGTTGTACGTGCTGCTGCTGCTGTTGTTGATTTTGTGGCTGCGAAGCACCGGTAAGTGTAGAATTGACACCCATAAAACTCTGATTCTTGAGCGTGACGAAGACATCCTTAACGAATTGCGCAGTATCTGTTGAATTCCACCCACCCGGTGGGAGCAAACACATTAATCCTTGCCACATCCAAGGAAAGAAGCGAAAGAAAAAGAGAACACGGGGAGCAAATACGATCGTGAAGAAAATCATCCAACTGCTCAATACACAATTTTTGAACCTCCTCCTGCGTCTGATCATGCCTCAACAAGGCGAGCACGTAATCCGCCAGAACATCCGAATCAGCGTCGGAACTGTTTTGTTCACATTAACATCGTCACCGTCCCGAAGCACAGTACAGTAGAGCACAGCAGAGCAGAGCACAACACAAGGTGCGGGAAGGGGAAGGAGCGGAGTGGGGGGAGGAGTAGACATACATATCCTCCAACCGTTTAATAATCCATTTCTTCAACAGCGCTGCATCCTCTTCTTCGAATAACATTTTTGCTTTCTTCTTCCCTCGTCTTTCTACGGGGGCGATGGCGAGGGGGTGTGGTTCCGTTCCTCTTCCTTGCCCGCTTCTTGTCTGACAAGCTAGAGATTCTAACCTTCCCTGTTCTACTCCGTTCCGCTCCCCCTTGTTGTTGTTGTTTGCTTCGGTCGGAGCGCGTGGGTTGAGTTGAGTCGGGGGTTGAACGCTGATTGAGGCAGAGGAGGGAAAAAGGGAGGAAAGGTAGATTCCTGGCCCTTGCGAACGCTGGTTGGTTAGCGTGTGGCTGTCACCGGGGGAGGAGAAGGGGGGGCGGGTTGTGGAGTTTGGGGTAGTGCGGTGTATTGTGGGTGTAGGTAAGCAAGGTTGTGTGGTTGTGGTTGTGGTTGTGGTTGTGGTGGTGGTGGTGGTGGTGGTGGTGGTGGTGGTAGTGGTAGTGGTGATGATGACGGGTGGATGGATGCCCTCTGCCCTCTAGCAGAAAAGAGAAAAAGAAAAAAAATTGGGGAAAAAAAATTTGGGGGTTTACTTTGCTGGCCTCGCTTATGGGAGGAGGTACGGTTGCGATCACTCGTTTCTCACCAGATTCTCGGAAACCACACGAAACCTCAGTAGCCGCAATGCAGCTGTCTCAAGCCTCCCTCGCTCGCATACTTTGACGTGCGACGGGGAATGGGAAATAATTGGCTGCAACAATCATACCTACCATACCGCACTTAGGTACAACATAGAAATGCTTCATACAAGCAGCATTTCCAACACATAGACTGATATACCCAAACCACACCACCACCACTTATCGGGTTTCCAGAACGAACAGAACATAGCAACCGACCAATCCTTAACCTCTTTCTTCTTCTGGTCTTCTCCTCCTTACAGGCAGACACCAGGCATACGACCAAATCTGGTTGGGTCATGCCCTGTCACCCCCTTATGTTCCATCCCGTACCCTAAATGCACTTCTCTAACTAGCCAATCCCTTCCTTCATCGAATCTCACCACGTCTTTGTTTTGCTGTTCCTCCTACCTCACACTTCTCTAAAACCCTCTAACGCCTGCGCAGGCCAGTCCAGACCAGCCAGCCAATTCCAAACAGCCTGTCCCTTTTTTTGCACTCCACCCCCTCTTTTTTTCCCTTCCTTTCCATCCTTACCATTATAACTAGTTCCAACAGAATCCCGAGCAGGCTTCAACGGACATCATCAAATTCGTCATCACTGTCGTATCATATCAAGCTGAAAGGAATATAACAAAAGGGAATGAAACAAGACGGTTGGAACATGGACATGGAGAGAGAGAGGGAAAGAGATAGAGAGGGAGAGAGAGGGAGAGAGACATCGAGATCAGAAGATAACCGCCACAACCACCACCAACCACCGCATCACTCAAATGACCCAACCCCCGTAAAGATGAAAAAGAATCCGTAAAAATGAATAAAAAAACTAACCCACGACAGATTAAAAAACCTGAACATCCAATGCATCCCGTTAACTCCCCAGTCCCGTACTACTCGTGTTTCCCGCAACCCCCAAATCAAAGAATTAAGATAGAAGGGCGTATCTATTTTCTTATAAAAAAAAAAAAAAAAAAAAAAAAAAAAAAAAAAAAAAAAAAAAAAAAAAAAAAAAATCCCTAAAAGAAAAAAGAAAACTTAAAAGGTATGATAAGCAAAAAGAAAAAAAGAAGAAGAAAAAAAAGGTGAGGAGAAAAAAAAGATTTATAACACCCAATTTGTTCAAAGTTCCCTAGTACCTATCAAGAAGCTGTCCAAAAATAAGTAACCCCTCCAGAGCGAATCATAGGAATTTTCAAAAGCGCACAACCAGCGCAACAGTAACTTGACAACCGCCACAAAAAAAATGGACGGGCAACAATTCTAGCCCCGAATCGTGGCGGCACTGCTGCTACTTGCTCCCATCCTCACTCTTCCCCCGCCAGTACTAACTGCCCCTGCAGGCCTCGATGAAGCGTTTCCAACATCCCCCCTGTGCCTGGCAACCTCGGGGACCCTTTCGACGGGGCTTATATTGGCACTCTTGCCCCCTCGGTTCTTTAATCCAACGCTGCGGCCGTCCCTGGCTCTCTCGTTCACCGAATCGGGACCGATATCTTCGTCCGTCACATCATCCTCGTCCTCGTCGGCACCACTCCTTCGTATTGTTACACCAAGCCCCTCCAGCCCCGTCCTCTGCTGCTTATGGCGCGGTCTATCCCGAGGCCATGTGGTCGCATTGCGAGCATAACTGTGTCTGGTTCTCGACGGGGGCTGGGTGGGCGAGGGGAGAAAAGTAGCAACAGGTGGCTGTGAATGCTGGCTGTTTTGTGTCGATGATATTGTCTGCTGGGATGATGGACGAGAGTTGCCGGGCGACGACAGAAACATTAGGCTCTCTACGGCATCTTGTTCCATTGACCTCTGCGCTACTAGTGGGGGCGGGGTATTCGCTACCATTGACCCGATTGACGTATTGGAATATGTGCTGTAGTTACTCAGGTTACTACCGGCAGTTGTCAATGTTGGCGGGTTCCGGGGAGGATTGTAGTATGACCGTCTATCCCGATCAGATACAATCTGGGCAGGGGGCTGTAAACCGCTCCCACTCCTCTGAGATGAGTGAGATGATGATGGCGTCGTGGGTTGTGGTGTATGAGTATTTGTAGATACTCCCAATGCCTGGGATGCTGCTTTGGCCTTGAGGTTCTTGGTAATGGCCGGGTGTGGCCGGTGGTTCTTCCAAAAGGCCTCATACGTCCTCCCAGCAGCGCTGCCAGCAGATGTCGGATGTGCTGTGTTGGGCTCACTATTAGTTCGCGTGTGTCGTCGTATCGAATCGAGACTGGCTGACTGATCATCCCCAACACTCGGCTCACGCTTGATGCAAACGCGTGGAGAAGGTGACGAAGACAGGTACTGACCCTGGGCAACGCGCGCCTCAATCTGGCCAATACTCTCGGTAGTCCAGTTATTTTCCAGTTTGAGAAGGGCATATGTTAACCGTGTTCGGAGGGTGGTGGAGATCTAAACATCCATGGGAAGGAACGTGTAAGCACAAAGCACAACAAATCCACAAAATAACGGAGGAATTGAGCGTTCTATAGAGGTCAGGCGTACCTGTGAAACATCCCTCGGGCTTGCATCGATTCCCGTGTGTATCCTCGCGAACCTTGGCGTCTCCGGCGTAGCAGGCGAGCCGGGACCAGACGCGCCGAGCAACGTGCTCTTGACGGTCCCGGAAGCCGTGCGTTTCGATCCTGCTGTTGACGCGGCGATGCAAGGACTGGCAGGAAAGGGATTGCACTGAGGGTTTGCGCCTGAAGGGGGGACTATGGGAGTAGTCGTTGCAGATATTAACGGAGGCGAACCACGGGAAGAAGAGGAGGGGGAATCCGGCGGTCGTTCGTCATCCTCTTCCGGCATTGAGAAGATGGTTGATGCCTGCGAGATATTACTGGTAGAGTGAGTAAGTAAGGGGGGAGGGTTATGAGAGGTGCTACGAGGAACCATCTGAGAAGAGGGTGTGGATAACCGTCGCTGAGGGGGCTCGTAATAGTCTGGTGGAGGGATCTGCGAGGAGGGCGGGAGAGAGGAGGATGATGCAGCACTGCTCTGTGACATTATGGACAAGTGAACGAGTGGATGATGATATGTGTGGTGGCGGTGGTGGGGGGGGGAGGGAGGAGGGGTCCAGAAGGAGGGGAAGAAACAGAAATGGTAGGGTAGGGTAGGGTAGGGTGGGGGTGGGGTGGAGGGGAGAGAGGAGGGAGGGGAAGAGGGAGGAGGGATGGGGAACCGTTAGGGTCGAAGACGGAACGAGGGACGGAGCGTGACAGACAAGGGTTAAACTCGGGGGTAACGGGTGAGGGAACGAAAAGAGGCGTTGTGGTTGTTGACGATGTGCCAGGAAGAGGAGGAAAGAGGGAGAGAGGGAGAAAGAGACAGAGAGACGGGGAGAGAGAGAGAGAGGGCACGACCATGCAAGCAGGCGGACAAGACCACTCACTTTACTGACTCTAGTCCAGTCAACTCCTACAAATCAGTCGACTTAAAAAAAAAACTTCAGTCCAACCAGCATCTTCTCTCACTCACTCACTCACTCACTCTCACCTCTCCCACTCGACCCGTCTTCCAAGTGGCTGACACAAACCAAAACAGAAAACCCACAATACCACACACACGCACACGCACACAGGGCAGTTAAACGACAGTGCTTACGGTAGGGCACAATACAGCAAAAGTGATTTTTCACAGCTGTCGTAAAAACGATGGAAAGAGCACAAAATATATTTTTCCCATTTTGATCGCGATCGAACTAGGGCGGGATGGGGGGGGGAGGGAGCATAGCACTTTTGCTTTTATCGACACGCGAAATAAAGTGACTTCTTCTCCCCTCGAACTCTTCATGATGAGTCCTGGTTGTGCTTCCTTGGCTTCCTTCCACCTTCCCCTCCCACCCACCACCACGGCCGCCACAACTCCCCGCCATGCGGCAGTAAATGGGGGGGGAGAGCAGCAGGATAATACAGGAGAGCAGAGGAAGGGCACGGAAGAGCACCAATACCACAGCCCTGCCCACACACTTCAGCGCCCCTCTGCTAACTAACGGCAAACATAATCATACCCATACTCCCTGCCCTAATGGCCCGGAAAAATACCGTCACCAATCCCACTATTAAGCAAAATGCGGGATAGGAAGATAGGAGGTAGAAGAGAAGGGGAAGACGAAGAGAAGGAGGGAAATCTCCCCGGGCAAGACAATGATATCCTCACACTCAGTCCCAATCCCAGCCCAGTATCTAATGTAGAAATGGGAAGAGAAGAGCGCGACCCAAGGCAAAAAAATAAAAGATAGGGAGCCACTCTATTTCCCCAACTTCCCTCCCGACCCCCTCCTATAATGCGAAGCCTCACATAGAACACGTTAAAGTTGATGGAAGAAAAAACAAAAAGGCGGGTAAAAGGTCTCCCAGGGTAAGGTACCGCACTCACTCACTCACTCACTCACGTCTCCCACGAAATCACGAGACTTTGTGGCGTCGCCCAGCCTCCCCGCTTTCTTCCAGCCCCTCTTTTCTTCCCCCCAACAAGCAACGCCCCCCAACCACCCCTCCCCCAACGCGGTATACGCGTTTTACGCGTCTTGCTTCGCGTGTTGGGTGGATTCGAAGTGAGGGGGACACGTTCCTGTTCCCCTCGCGCCCTCTTCCCTTTTGTTTGAGAAGCGTCGGCTGCGCGGGTCGGCACGTGATTGCAGAGTAAGTGCCGTTACCGGTAAGTTAGGGGTGGATGGCGTAATTAGGTTACCAGTGCCGGAAGGGGGAGTGTGTTCCATGTCTCACGAGGGTGGGGGGGGAAGGAAGTACTCGAGCACACATTTCTGATATTGAAATTGAGATGAGATTGGGGGATGGATGGTGCGCTGAAGTGTGTCCCCTGAGGAATGATTCGTGACGCTGGTTACGCCTGTTTCCTTTCTCTCTATAAAGAGGCAGGTGGTCTCCCAGGATGTTATGATATCATACTTGGTCCGTTTCCTTCTGTTCTGAGAAATACCGAGCACCAGAGCACAAATCTCCCCCACTACCATACAAACTCCCCAGGACTCTAGCCACCCTGTTCAAAAACATTGCCCCAGGAATCATATCACCCCCCCCCCCCCACAAGAAAAGCAATCTCCCCCAGAGAGGCCCCTCGAAGCGCAAAATGGCCCCAAAACCACAATTCCTATCGGTATTCCGTTCAATCCAATCAAGATATCAGGGTACTTGCCTGTCAATATGCCCCCTCCCATCTCGCAGCATCAAACTCTAACTAGGGAGACTGCTTATGTGGGAGGGTTTAGAAAAACACGTGGCCCGCCCACCCGTCGAGCAGCTCTCGAACCATGGTACGAGCTGAAATTTCCATTCCTACCATACATGGGGTTGAATTCTGGGGCTCGATGAGCCTCAAGGGTTGCTTGTGACCAGTCATGATTTATCACTCGTAGGGAGACTTTTGAGTCATGGGGTGGGTGCTGTGGGAGATTCATTTTGTGAGGTGCCGGGTGAGGGCGGATTGGGGGAAGGGGAGGTGCTAGATACGTGATCGATATCAGCTGCACACCTCCTATGGATAGTCCTTGCACTTTGGTCGTCATTGGCGCCTCCTACGTGCCAGGTATAATAGGAAATTTCCTCCAGTGACATGGGGAATTGAACTAGTAAACCAACACCTTCAGGGAGGAGCTCGGGCTTTAAAATAGCCTTATCGTGGCTAACGGGGGTACGATACAGGTGTTGACTTGACAAACAACCCCGCGTCTCACTAAGGGCGCAGTCTCACTCGTGGGGGTTGGTCCATCTAGCCAGAATCTCTTTTCCCCGGAGGGGGGGGCAAAGAGCAGGGTGAAAGCACAACTCTTTCCCCCCTTCCAGGATGGGGAACCTTTTCTTTGGTAGGCCCTGTTGGGAGAGTGGGGCCCAAGACACAACACACGGCTGTTTGATTGATCAAGTTCCTGCGGTAGTGCTACAGGGTTGATGGGACTTTTCAAGATTGAGTAAGTATAATACCAATAGCGGACTAAAAATCTGCTACTCTGCTTTTCGGAATCACAGCACCTGCCCTCGCTCTCGCGTGAACTCCTTCGAGCTGCAGCTGCCGGTGCCTAGGCCACAAATTTAACACCTACGCGATACAACCCGTGCATTATAGCATTCTGCAGTATCGGCCCCCGCACTTGGTACACCATCGGCGGCATGCAGTGCTCCTTCAAAGCCAAGTTATTCCATGCAGCAACGGGGGTGCTGGATCCCCCAACCGCATCACACTCTATAGATGGCGGCTAGGAAGGAATATTAAGTCTCGAGCCGATACTCAAAGAGATTCTCCTATAGACATGTCCGGTCCCCCGTTTGCTAGGGCATCTATAGTTGATTGGTGAGCGCGCCGACAGTTTGCATCCGGAGCTCCTCGGGGTGTCTGGGGCTATGCACTGCGGTAGACTATCGAGAGAGCTGAGCTACTACTGGCAGGATTGGGCTATAGCTACATCTAACATCAAACAAAGACGGTGTTTTTTAGAATGTGGCAAGATCCGGAATTATTACCACTGCTATGGTATCCACGCAGATAGCGTTGGCAAACCACTCTGCACAGCTCCGGGGGTAGATAATCAGCACAGCAAAGTAATCGCTCTCAGTTCCAGGAGGGGAAACGTCCCTAACTGAAACTGATATCACTATAGCCCGACTAGAACCCCCTGACCCGTGAGAATTTCCCTACACTATCCAAGACCTGATAACATTCGAGCACGTTAGCCACAGCAAAACCCGTCACTACAGATAGTACAGTACAGTACACCTCACAACAAATCCCCCACAAAATCCCACCTCCAAAATATACCCCAGAGTAAACTATAATACAAAAAAAAAGTGGCTGTGAGATAGATATGAACCGCCTCTCCCCCCCCCCACACACACATCCCCACCAGCCACACTCAAAACCGTTTTTCCCCAACATACCAAAATACCGAGCCCTTCAACCGATACATAAGACGGGTATGTATGCATGTATGCACTTGTACTAGTATATATGCATTATAATCGAGATCTACCCGCTCCGAATCGCATCCACACAAGTGTATTGGTTGGTTGGTTGATCGGTTGGTTGGGGGGGGGGGGGATTTAGTTGCACTTTTATCTGATACGCGGCCTTGTGAGACTTAGGCTTGGGAGGGAGGGAGGGATTTTGCCTTTTTTTCTTCTTTCCTTTTTTTTTTTCTTCTCCGGTGCAGCCTTGGTGGGCGTTGCTAATTTAGCTAGCTAGCTAGCTAGCTGGATTCTTGTTATAATACGGTAATAATATTATTATTATAATAGCTCTCTTGTCTGGCTGGCTGGCTGGTTTGCACTGGATAATTTATGAGTGAGTGAGTGAGTGAGTGAGTGAGTGTGAAGAGTGGGGAAGTTTCTGCCTCGGGTGGGTGGGTATCATAGATGGGGTGGGTGGATATCATAATAGGTATCTATCATATGGGTAAGTTTTCTTCCAGAGTGCATGACTTTGTAAGCTGGTGACAGCTAATCTGTCCTTCTGGTATGATATGATAATATTATAATAATAATACGTATATCATGCGTCGTGCCCAAGCTGTCCGTGACTGTGGAAAGAGGGTACAGGTAGAAGTATACTATCATATCATATCATGCTCAGTAAATACTGTATATAGCATAGCCCCCCCACGACCACTTTATCATATCATACTTGAGACAGTCATGGGATGGTTCCCCTCTGGATAGGGGAAACCCCAATTTTGTCAGCCTCAGCAGGGTAGACTATACCGTATTATATCCCAAACGATGGGGACCTACCAGAAATCAAGTTTCATTTCATTTCATTTTTCATGCGGAATCCTGTCTTTCCATGTAAGCTTGACCTTTCCATGACTTTTTTTTTTTTCGTATGTAGAGTGCTAGTTCTATGTGCTGTATAGTAAAGCATCATCAATCTTAAATACGGCATTGAGCTATGGATGGATTTCGAAATCAACAGCAGTTCCTTTCCCATTTCGCCGCCGGATTCAATGTGAATTACCATAGTATGAAAGGGGAAGGGCTGTCCCATTCTGCTGAGTTTTGCATAAATGGCAGTAACTGGTGAATGTCATTCATTAATATCTCTTCTGATTGTTTTAGAGTTGTTTTGAATAGCTTGGGTATTATATTATCCTGCTCAATGGGTTCTCTCTGATATGGTAAGGTACTGTACATTCAATTTGCAGATAAAGTTGAAGTACGGTACAAATACCATTGAATTCATAGAGTATCATTCAGCCTTGTGAGAAAACGCGAGAAAATTATAGAAAGGAGGAAGAAAGATAAAAAAATGTAAACTTTTTGCCCCAATTGTTTTTGTATCAGCTCAGGCTGTCTAGTTTTTTTTTCTTTTTTCGTGTCGGAGATTCAGAGCGTCCTGGTAGTCGTAGGCCTAAAGTATGAGCAAGAAAAGCAAGGCCGAACGAGGAGAAGAGGAAAAAAAGCAACTTCATAATATACCGTCACCGCTCTCTATCTCACAAAAGTACTGCACCCACCAATACCGCTCCGACAACCCCCCACCCCCACCCGCCAGCTCCAGGTCTCTTACCTCCAAGAGAGCACGTATACCCCTGCGTCTTCCAATACTCGCACCCAAATTTCTGTTTCCTCAAGTCCAGAACAATAGTTTGCGTAGCCGTCGCTCCGGCGGAGATAACACTCTGGACCGTAGTTACAACCACGGCCGTCCCTGCCACTCCCGACCCTCCAGCACCCCTATCAACGGTAACAGTGCTAACGACGTAAACCGTCGTCGCGCTCATCGCGACAAACACACTCGTCTTGACAGCGGCGTCGCTACAGCCGACGCCGACTCCGGAGTTGCCGGTGCCGCAGTTGTTTATGCCAGAGTTTGAGGTGCCCGAGTTGCCAAGGCCCGAGTTGTTGCAGCCCGAGTTGTTTGTGCCGGAGTTTGGAGCGCAGGTTTGCTGTGGGGCTCGGGGGCGGATCGCAGCGATGGCAAGGGCGCGGGGGGGAGCCGGGGGGGGGATGTTTGCGGGGTGTGGGAGAAGGATGAATTGCGGGTTCGGGGAGTTGTGGGGATCTGTTGGCGTTGATGATGGTGTTTGGGGGTTGTTTGCCTCGAGGAGCGTGAGTGTCGATGATGGATTCGAAGAAGCAACCGGAGAAGGAGGATTCTTCGGTGCTGGAGAAGCAAAAACGCCCATTCCTGGTCCTATCACCACCGCTGCAATAAAGCCCGTAGAAAACTTCATTTCGTTGTGTTATCGTTACCGCTCTCGTCTTGTTGCTGATGATGACGCTTCCAACTCCCAACTTTTTTGTTTTCACTCTACGTCTCTTTGAAGTACTCCCAAATCCTTACACCCCCGGCCAGAACCCTCACGAGCAGTAGCAGTCCCAACAAATAAATGTAAAGTAAAAACCTCGGTGGCTGGTCGCCCGTTGGGATGATTCTGCTCCCTACCGACCTCTGCCCAAGAGGCATGGCAGACAGACAGGAGGCCGGGTAGACGTGTTCTTGTACTAGGTGAGTGAGGGAGAAGTGCAGCACGGGCAGAGTGGACAAAACCGGGCAAGACAGGACAAGAGGTGCTGTCTACGAGTGCGATGACGATATGTGGCCCGCCGTTCAGGGATTATGCTTGCATGGTTTTGCTGGTATTGGCGGAACCATGGTCGAAACCCCCCTTCTGCCTGAAAGGATGATGGGGCACAGGTACTCGAGTATATGGTGTAACACCACCTATTCAAGTAAATTTGCCGCAGATCCTCAGGGTTAGAAACCTTTATTGGTCGGGTCACCATCAGAGGACTTGCACCATATTATGAAATACCTCCTCCAAGCCAGTACCGATCCCTCTAGCCTTCGAGCTAAAATTATCCCAAATTCGGTACTCGAGTAGACTACACGAACGAAGGGATATCCGTGGTTTGGACAGGGCACGGGCCAACGATGGGCCATTGTTCCCGCCGTTGGTTGACTTTGACTTTACCGCCTCGGGCTGCCCAATGGGGAAGCTGGGGGCAGGGGTTTTCCCGGCCTTGGTCTTATTGATTTTTTGGGAATGTCAAGATGTTGGGATCTGGGCAAGAGAGATACTCAGAGGCTTCCTAGAATGCCGTTTTTACACCGCGGGGGAAGGATTTCAATAACCTACCGGTACTTCAGCGCAGATACTACTCGTAGGTATGATTCTTTGGCCAACTGGCCAATGCTGCTTTCATACTGGTCTACTGCGCTGTACAGTACAGTACTGTACTCGTGCTGCGCTCGGGCACGTCCATAAAATCTCGCAATAGCAGGTGGGCTTCCCAAGCTGCTTTAGGTGGAATGTACTTGTAAGACTAACTGTCCTTCATGGGCTACCGTTGTATGCACCTTTTTCTCGGAGTATGATATGATACCGGTAATCCTAGTGGTGGTTGACAAGAGAATTTGTCAAGCTCTGGTGGTGCAAAGGGGTTGTTTCAACAACCCTTTCGCCGGTAGTAGGTTTATTGGCTACAAGGTTAACAGCCTGTTCTTAGCTTTACAAGAGGCAGCTTCCGGGGCTATAGCACTGTGCAGGATTACAGTATGCTATGGCATTGCACACCCATGCTTGGGATACTTGAATCCTGGGTTCGCCAAGGCATGGGATTCGTAATTCTTCTACAATCTCCCAGACAAGATTTACGAGCGTAGTATTAAATTTTAAAAGATGAGCCAGGAGTGAACCATATATCTAAAGTAGGGTGACAAAAAACTCGAGCCGTTAGCTATTTTACGCCAAAACCAGCTATTTTCAGAGGTTCACAGCTCGACAGTACCAGGTTAAGAATTTTTAAGAAGCTGTAAGAATCATGAGAACAGCCACTTCTTTCTATAACAGGAGTATAAAGGCTCTAGATTAAAAACTTGTGATGTTTTATGCCTTGGTGTGGCAAGGTCCAAGAGTGACTTGAGACTTTACATAAGGGTGCCATACAAAAGGTACATGGGAACCACCGCCATGCTTCCATGTTATTTGCAGTTTCTCAGCCCACAAATCTTCTATTAAATTTTGCCCGTCGAAAACTACTCTCTACCTGTTTCCCTATTCGATTTGGCTGGAAGTGAAAGCCCCAGGTTTGTTGGGAGAATGGTGGTAAAGAGGGCTCGGTTTTGGTGCAAAACGGCTATCGGCTCGAGTTTCTTGTCCCAGTATTCTGTACTATGGCAAGTGCGCGAAAACCCTTCCCAAACGGTGTCAATCTTTCTGGGGCGCCTTGGAAGGAATTTGTTTGCATCTTTTTGCTGCAGGTATCAGAATGTATGATGGGAATTGCTTAGATCCACAGAAATGTGCTGGTGGACGTCACTAGTTGTGCTATGATAGAAAGGAGTCCTTAGCGCACTGCCCAGAATCCCCACATGTATAGGCTTGGTTTTATATGCATTTGTACCCTGGTTTGCATTGTTTGAATACCAGGTTTCCACTTTCTCCATTAACCCTCACGTCAACTCCTCACAATGCAGATCATGGGGGGGGTTGTTCTCATCCTCCCCACCAAACAACTACGGATTCGAAACCATATCTCATCCCCACTTCTCACACAATTAACGAGGGAATCTCCTCCCCCTTTGCCTTTCAGCAGCATGCAGACTTGGGCTAGTGCTTGCCGTAAATAGCCAGATCATCACTCCCTATTTATCACCGCTTCTGTGGCTTTTTTTCGTAGGAATCTTGCTTTCTCCTCACACGGGTTATTCGCCTTGCCTAGCACACCCCTTCCATCCCTGCTCTTTATTTATGACATAGCAGTCTATCAGGTCTAGCACTTGTTCCCCACCACTTAACCACACGTTCTGGGTAGAGAACGAGTGATAGGAAGTGATTTCTGCCAAATCCGGCTTAAGTATGATATGTATCTCGAGCCTAAGATGACCGGCTCGCCGAAAACATTAACATCAAAAATCCGAAACAAGGACATTTTCTCACAATCACACTCCATCACCCCGTGGGTAGACCCGACTTTAGTGCGGGGGCGCGGCTCGTATTACTTCCTAGCAATTTCCGTTCTGAAGCAAAGGGTAAAGGGAGGTCGCAATGAAATTCCTGTACTTGCGGCTCGAAGGAGTCAGAGAAAAAAACAATATTATGAATGCCGCAATTTTCTGGTGCTCGTCAGCTTTTCCGTGAGCGTCGAAGAGAAGTGTAAAACTCACTCCGTCACCTCATGCCGAGAATTACCGTTAGATTCCCACAAGTTTGCGAGTGTGATACATGGCCGCTAGCTGAAAAGCGCGGATTCGGTGGAGTCCGCAGAGTGCTATGGGGAAGTTTGGGGAACATATCTGTGCTGTCCTTGCCCTCGTTATATAATGGCTTGATCAGTCAAGTTAGTCCCTGTTTGGCAGGAAAGATTTGGAAAT
Source organism: Tuber brumale (assembly GCA_014065205.1). Taxonomy (NCBI): domain Eukaryota; kingdom Fungi; phylum Ascomycota; class Pezizomycetes; order Pezizales; family Tuberaceae; genus Tuber; species Tuber brumale. The sequence continues at coordinate 83,100 of JACCEG010000465.1, forward strand.
ATTGAAATATTTTTGAAAAGAGCATATTTTTCCTAATTCCCAAAGCGGGCTAACTTCAAAGAGGAAATTCATGTCATAGTTGGATAGAAGATACCCTTCCACTCATCCTGTGAAACAGAGAACACAAAGCCTACGGATTGAGGAGTAGGGAAGGTGCCGTAGCGATCTTGCGAGATGAATTACTGTGGGACATGTGAAATATTTTGCGACAGGGTGTAAGTATGGCTCAATGTAATCGACCACCTTTGGCGGACGATAGGTTGAAGCTTCCTTCTGGTTACGTTGCAGATTGATTCGATATTGGGGGAGATCACTATAGGTGGGAGAAAGAAGCTCAATGTGGTGTGACAAATGACTTGGGTGACGCCTACACAGCTACTCTGGAGAGAATAGAGGAGCAGTGTGGAGCCCTTGCTCGGTTTGGAATTTGCGCCCTGATGTGGATTTCATTGGCGGAATGACCCTTGCTGACCAATGAGCTTGCCATGCTCTAGCGATGGAAGCTGGATCCCGAATATCGATACTGAAATTGTTCCTCCAATAGAGACTGTTGTAGCATCCTGTATGGGGCTGGCCGCCACTGGTGGTGCATCGTCAACGGCCCGCCTGGTACATGCTACTTTACAGGAATATCCTCGCAGCCATCAGGACATTGTCTTCTAGAATCCCCGTGCAACCATCGCAGAGGTTTGCTTGAGCTATCTGGGAATTCAATCAGTTCGGGGGCTCCCATGTGATCTCAAAACTGCACCACGTGCCTTCCCGCTTCTTGCCTATGCTTCCTGTCACTGGGGAGCTCATGACTAGAATGAACTCACAGCGTCTGTGAGGCGCCGTGCACTTGGGATTCTGAACCGATACCTTCAGCATGCAGCTGTAAGCATCTTTTTATCCAAGGAGGAGTCTCGTGGTACTGGCAGAGAAGCGGGGTTTAGTAGATTGCACTGTGTTGCATTCTTTGGAATTAATGAACTTTTGAAGGCACTGCTGAGCATGAAACAGGTTAATTTGAACCAAACAGATGAGTTGGACCGCACACCTTTGCTTTTGGCTGCCGAGAGGGGGAATGAAAGAGCTGTAGGGGCTCTACTGAGCCGCGCCGGTATTAATCCCGATTCTCCGGATTGGATTCGCCAAGCACCACTCCTCCGAGCTTCTGCACATAGTCATGAAGGAGTGGTGAGGATCCTGCTAAGCCGCGCCGGTGTTAATCCCAACTTTGCAACTTGGGATCTTGGCCAAACGCCACTCTTCCTAGCTTCTGCTAATGGCCATCAAGGAGTCGTAAGAATCCTGCTAGACCCCACCGGGGTCAACCCCAACTCAGCGAATTGGTATGGCTAGACGCAGCTCAGTATTGCTGCCTTGCGTCGGCGCCACGGAATAGTAAATTTACTACTGGCCCGGCAGTAAATCGCTCAGCCACGCCGGCCACTATCCTCTGCCTGCTTCCTCAGTCTCCCTGGTGGGTGCCACCAGTGCAATCAGCGCCCTCACCTCGCCTCACCCCATTCCGACGTCGTGTTGAGCATTCTCTCACTTCTCCGTTACCCACAGCTCCAGTTTGATATTCCCTTTTAGTATTGTTGCGGGGGGCTTCTCTTATTCTCCCCCCCCCCCAAAAAGCCATTCTTTGGCATGTACTCTAGGCATACCTTAACGGCTTTTCTGGAATGGTTGTTTTCTTTTCTTTTCTAAACTCTATGCTTGTGCGTATCGGATGTAGATATTCGACAGGTACAATATTATACACTAGGACCCAATAGAGGAGAGCAGGAAATTGGTGCTTTTTTTCGAAAGTTCTTAGAGCTTTGGAGATACCAGTGATATGTATATAACCTACAGTCTTCTCCTAGTATATATAATGCTCTAATATACCATAACGTGGAAAGGGGTTTCACTCCCTTTTTTTCATAAGTATAGGGGGGGAGATATCAAGAACGCCCTGAAATGCCACCCACAAGGCGCATGCAAATAACATAGGGGAGGGGAGGGATTGACAGCAACAAGAGGATAGTGAATAATAATATCCGTTGGAAAACGTTAGATTTGATACTATAGGGCTGCTTTCTATCCCGTTACTGGTCATCACCATAATGTTGGATCTTCCGCATACAAAACAGTCCGAGCGACGAAATGGGGCCCAATTCACAGAGTAGAGTCTTGGTACATAAGTGGACTAACTTGTGTCAACAAGGCTGACCGCGCATCAACTACCAAGATGTGGAAAACATGACTATCATACAAAACGTGAAACAGAATACCCGATCTGCAGTTGCATGGGCTTCACCTGGTGTGGGCATTTTGAGAGGCTTCTCTGTTGAAATGTCTCATCTGCCCATCACAGCTTTTGTAGGGATTGATATGTGGCTCACGTGTTCTCACTCGGGTACCTTTTTTTTTTTCCAACTGTTGAAAAAGTGGAAATAATTGATATGGAGGCTTGATGAGGTCACAGAGGATAGGCTTGGAAGAGGAGAGATTCGTATTGATTGTTCAATGATATGAAAAGGAGTAAAAAAAAAAAAAGGAAAGGTTGAAGTACATGGAGCGAAGTAGAAGAAGTCAAGAAGAGAAAAAAATAGAGGAAGGAAGCATTCAAGGTGCAAAAACAATCTGCTGATGCGCACTGGTACGTACGCAAAGGTACGGGTATATTCAACACCAACTGACATCTAGTGGATTAATAATAACATTATTGTTATAGTCTGTTGACATATTTTTTCTCTAGTTCTCGTGAATGTCTTAGTAGAATAAACAATGGACTACTGGCCAGGAATCATGAATACGATAGTAATTCGCGTTCCTGTTTAATAATATTAACTTTGATACACCTCGGCAGAAAGGCAACTGGCATCACTCTGAACAGTAGAAAAAAAGAAAAAGAAAAGTTGGTCATTTTTTCACAATCCAATTACATTAACTCTCATACTAAAAGGAGAGAAAAAAAAACCCGGTAGGATACGAGGAAGGGAACGGTCGGCAAATTTCACTCGCTAGCAAGGTAGGGTGTCTGAATAGTCAGGAGTTGGGCGTCATGGGGCTAAAGGTCCCGGCCAAGTGCCAATATGGTTCCGAACGCTGGAAATCCCCCCACGTTAATTTGCAGGGAGACTTAGTATGTTGCCAAGAGAGCAGAATGATCGTGTATGAGCACATTTGTTTGTCCTGCCTGTGTCTGCATGTATTTGACAACTTAAGCTCGCTTGTGTGAATGCAATAAATAATTCACCTTGGGCTTTACTAATTTGAAGTACAAACAAGCCTTGCATGATCTACCTATCTAGCTGGCTTGTCACATATACTGGTTGTCATTGGAAAGAGGATTAAAGACTCGGATGATATAATTACAAGAGTCAATTTACTACTAACCCAATTAGTACTTATAAGCAACCATGAGAAAATAATAGAAAATTTAATGAAAAAGAAAGAGTTATGAGAAGAGCGGAAAATTCTGAAAACTGCTACGGAGGGCATGGGAATAACTTTATGAATACGACTGTAGTCGTGGATGCTAAGCAAGTTCCTATCTATCACTAGATACATTCCTAAAGACTTAGTTATAGGTTGCTAGGTAAATCACTCACTCACACATTAACAGATATTATTTGATTATGATATCATGCTATTTCGCCTACCACATTCAGTATCAGTACGTAGAAATAAAAATAAAACCTAGCAATTTTCCTTATACTATTAGCCTCTCCTCCACCACACATATTTCTCTAAGCACTCTCTTGATCCTAATGATACCGCATCGCAAACTGTTCCTCCTCTTCTTGATTCTCAATTCCCAACTTCGACACAACTATTTAGGCAATAATACTAGTATAAGTGTATATTGTACTACATATTTCCACTAAGTTGTGCAGAGAGCAGCAATTCAACTGCCTAGGGGTATATGTATGTAATAGTGGTGAAAATAAACTATCACACCGGTATAGTCGTGTGGGCGCGGGGCACAGAGGCTATTGACACATGCTTGTTGTTGAGATGGACATCTCAGGGGCCAACTTTGATGGATGAAGATGATGATTGATAAGAACCTGCAAAAGTAAAATCGGGAAAGGAGAAAAGCGTGGCTATTTAAAAAGGAGGTAGAGACAGTAATGTTGGATCCTTACACCTAATGTGTTTTTGAAGCCCACACACCCCCGATCCCAATTCCTAATGTCTTCTAACACTTCCAACACTCGTATTCCGTTCAATCCATGTCAATGTATACATATACCCTAAAAACTCTTCTGAACTATAGCAATCATGCTCTATCACTCTGAAGCCTGCAGCCGACAGTCCAGCCAGCCGTGTCTGTTTTACTAGAGAGTCTGTATGGTATTGAGGAATTACAACTGTTACCATATGGATCAGGGAGGGGAAAGGAGAGAGAAAAAAACTCCGCCGATCGCGGACCACTTCCCTCAGGGTCTGGGTCCAGAGTCGGATTCTACCACCTCTCTCTCCCAGTTCCAATAGGGCAGGATTTCTTGAATTCTCAGTCAGTCTCCTGCCCTACGTGATGGGTTATCCAATAACAACTCTGTCCAGAGCTGGAATTGAACTCCTGGGCTCCTGCTAAGTGCACAGGGGTTAATTGGTTCTTGACATATTAACCACTGCGCCAGCTAGGTATTTCACACAATATTACCATAGGAACAAATACTTATCTTACCAGCGCACTACACTCCGCCACCACGGCGGGAATCATGGGTATGCAGCAGCATGTTTTTGGAGCGAGTTCTTAACCCTCTTTCCCACCCTTAAGGTCCCCCCCCGTTCTGTTGAGCTTCTGATACTATTATAGAAGAGCTCTTGTCTACTAGTATCATACCAACTTGAACGGCTACCCCTCAAGCTCTCCGATCTCAATGCGTCAACAGAAAATACGAGCCATATTCCCCAATACCGTAGCACACCCCACAGCGGTTCATCTTGGCAAGATAGTTGATATATGAGATTGTACAGTACCCTATTTCCCTAGCTTGGGTACCGCTAATCCTACCCAAGTTTTCATTTTTGGCAAAAAAATACAGTTGTACGAGTCAATTTGCCGTTCTCTAATATCATAGTATAACAAGTAATTGCCCATGCGCGAACCACATGGAATGAGAATATAGAGCACCACCTTAAATACAGTTTTTGGAAAGTGGGATTGTTAAAAGCATATAAAAATATCTAGTGACCAAGTCCTTATTTCCTATAAAGTATTTTAGGAGCCCACAGGAAAAAAAAAAGTCCTCAAGGAATAATAATAATACTTATGATACCTTACAGGGCTGTTCAGCCACTTCCCCCCAATCCCATCTCTGGTGAGATAGTAAAATCCTTACCGCGATTCACAATGATGGACGTCATAATCATCATATTAACATGCTTCCAAAACACTCACTCATAAGTGACCCCCGCATTCTCCGACTGCGAAACCGGCTTCACCAGCTGCTTGGGCAAGTGGCCATGGATCCCGAGGGCAAGCATACTTTGTGGTCCCGCGATCACTGGAGCGACTCCTTCGGCACTGAGACGTGCTCGAGTCACCCCTAGTGCCGCCAGATTCACTCCCACAGACCCGGCGGAGCAGCGGGGGTGGGGCGATCAGGGAAGGCTTGTGAAGCTTGAGATTTGCTCGATTACTGTAGGCCCAGTTCAGGTTTTTCCTTTGCGCAGAAATAGGGGATGACTGGAGGATATGAGATGGTAGTGGAGCTATTCGTTCATGAGTCTTTTTTTCCACTACGATATTATGATCATATTGGCTATTTTAGCGCTTCCTTCCTTTTCTCAATTTTTTTATTTGGCTATTTCTGGTGCCACTCTTTGTGTCTGGTTTAGGATATTAATCGTTGCCTCCTAAGTAAATTTATACCTTCAAGACCACCTTCTGGGGTCAATCGACGAGCTTTCCCACCTTAATAGTGAATTTTGCCAGCCTAAAAATAGCACTAATCAGGGGGGAAAGAAGAGGGAAAGGTGTCTCGAGAAGTAACAGAGGGAAAGGCAAGAAACAAGACGGATGTATCATAGTCGAGGAAATCCTACCCTATGGGATTTCTACTAGCGGATTTCAAGAGGTGAACCCGATACAACATACTTGTCATGTCGTGACGTTTGTGAAAACGACCGGGCTTGCATTAGCGTGCATTAGTGCGCATTGGGGTGCATGAAGCTGCATTAGTATAGGAGTAAACAATCATTATTGGTTGAAATGGTAAGGGGTAGATACCGGTAGAGTGAACATGAGAGTATCGTGGACTTTGAGGTGTAAATACAGAAAAAGTTAAATCAGGAAAGCAGTATACAGGAGAGTTCAAGAAAGAAAGAAAAAAAAAAAAAAAAAAAAAAAAAAAAAAAAAAAAGGGGAGNAAAAAAAAAAAAAAAAAAGACAGAAAAGAAAGAAAAGGGGAGGAAAAGTAGAGAGGAGATAGGAAATATGAAAGCTAGAAATTAAAATTATTTCCCCCATTGTCTGCGATATAGGCTTCAATTTGGGATGACATTAATTCAATATGGTGATTGACTCACTCTTGTAAATAGTTTCTCCACTCCTAGTTGTAATAGAGAAAACAATAAGTTACTATATCGGTGAAAATAAAAATAAATCAAAGTATAACAAAACTTACTTGTTCAAGTGCTCTTCAAATCTCATAAGCAGTCACTCGAGGTCCAATTTGCTCATGAAGCTTATCTTTAAGCTCAGTCCAAATTGTCTCAATAGGGTTCAAATCCGGTGAGTTAGCAGGCCAAACTAACTTTCTATATTCCAATCTTTCTTGGCGTGAGTTATGATAATGGTGGACATGTGCAGGAGCATTGTCTTCCATTATTATAATATCAAACTGCAGCAAGTCTTGTATAGCTTGTTCCGTAAATGGATACAAGAAAGGTGTTAAAATTTGTTCATGATAGATATACCAATCTATCTGTAACCGATACTTGTTATTTGATTACTGATATAAGGATTTAAGGCATACAAATTGAGAAGGCTTATGAGGCCAGGCTTGTTAGGCTGGCAAGGTTTTTATATCATATTTTATGTTTGATTTAAGGCATCGATTGATGCCTAAGTTATTTGGTTTTGTTTAGGCTATAGGATAGCTGAGAAAAGATGTATTTAAGGACTGCTATCCTCCCTGAACTTAGAAGAAGCAGACTTCAACAGACATAGTTCTGAATACACACAGTTGAGCAGTTACTTCTTTTCAGTTCGCATTTTGAATAGCTATCAAGTCTGGGACTTGGGGAGCTAGCGATATAGTACTGGATGGCTGTTCAGCAATCCTATCGAGATCTCTGTTAGCTATATCTATATCCTACATCTTTGGAGTATGAGTATAGTTACCAATAACCCTATTGAAAGATGCTCTCACCTTGCACCCTCAGCACACCCAGGAGAATGCGTTACACTATTCTTCCCTTCTGATCAACCTTTCAAACCTTGAGCTCAGATTCCAGAAATAGAATTGGATATCGCATCATTGAAACATTAGTATTTTCTGTTATTTCAGCTTCATATTCTCTTTGTAGAACTACTGCTGCCTTCTTTTATTGCTCTGAGGTTTCATATGGCAATACATACATATAATATAGAAGCTCGTTTTCTTTATAATACTTTATTAGCCTTTATGTATATTAAAATAATAGAAATAATAATAATAATAATAATAGAAATAATAATAATAGAAATAATAATAATAGAAATAATAATAAAATAATAATAAGAATAAGAATTTAAACTACATACAAGACTTGCCATATAAAATGGCTTCCCAAAACATTACAGTTGCCCCTTGGGCAAACTTTCGTTATATATTTTGGGGTTTATAGGCCTTACCAGCTCAATGCAAAACACTATGAGCTTGATGGTAATGGAGGTTATCAGTTTCAAAGTAAGACTTATAAGTAATGATGACCTGTCTCCAGTCATGATTTTGATAAGAATGGCAAAAGGCAACCCTTACTGCCTTTTATGCTGGACTCATTGTTGGTTTTGTTGTTGGCTTCCAGTGAAAGATTTTGTTTGCGGCAAGTACTTTAGAAACTATTTGCCTGCTAATATCTAAATTGGCTATTATATTAATTATTCTTTTAGTTATGTACATACAATAAGGATATAATATAATAATTCAAAACTATGATTTAAATACAAACTTACCAGCCTCAGCTAGTTGTACGAAAGTTATGTGATAATAATCAGCATCCTTCAATGCCTTATTAACTAGGTAACTCTTTTCTGTATTTGTTAAAGCTTCATTTGATCCTTGTACTGAAGTGGGCAGAGGAATAAGATTCTTTAAGGTACAAAAATTAGAGATACCATCTTCCTGAGCTCATTGTTGTACCCTTTAGATAATATTAGAGCAGGTCCTCATTAAAACTTCAGGTTTTGCTGATATTTGCTCTAAGGTTATTTTTTGAGTACCATCTAGTATGGCATAGCTCATAGTTTGTCCTCATTTGTTAGGTAGACACCAAACTCAAGTATATAACTGAGGGACGTAGGCCAAAAAATCTTCAATTAGAGAATCTGTGGAGGAAGGCTCATCTCGATAAAATTGGTAAGGTAAAGATTTAAAGTGTGAAACAATATTATATTGATAAGATCACTTCTCCGTTACTTGATGATGTCTGTAAAGCTCGGAGGGCACTTTGATATTTATATCCCGCGTCTGAGTATTCACGGACTACTTCTAACTACTATGACTCCGAAGTACTACTCTGGTTTTAATATACAAACGTCCAGAATCTTATAAGTGCGAATACCGTTTGACCCTGAAACTTATCACACCCTTTCGCAGACACGGAATAGTATTCCTCCATAGTGATGACTGCGCTATTTGGTATACCAAACAGCGGCCTCAAACTTAGATGTCCGCATAGACTATTACATTACTTTAGTCTTGCTGACTATCGTTCCAGTAGTCTCTTGGGTCATGAAATGATCAGGTTCATACCGGGTCACCTAGTGCCAATCGCAAGTCTGAGCCCGAGGTATCAACACCTTGAAGACATCCGACTTATCTAGGTCTTCCATTCTGAGCATGCTTCCCCTTGATCCGCCTGCCTCCATAGAGGGGTCCTATTACTAGGACCAACCAACCTACAGCTGATCGCAGAAGGGTATGGGTGGATTCGGTATACCCCTCATAGCTTCCACTACGGGGATATCTTCTTAGAGTATTTCGCCGAAAACGTCCCGTCGCTTTTGGCCTGTAGTTTAGGAAGCCTAACTTTGGAGCCTACTATCTCAATGCACCTCTGACGGATTTCCTCTGTTCTACTTCCCAAATGTCGCCAAAGGTCCCCTCTCATATACCCTGCGAACAACATGCGGTCGGACGGACGGCGGCGACGTATATGGTATTACGAAGTGAGCTTCATTGATGTGACATTTTAGTTATGGGATGCATCTCTCGAAATCTCACTAATGACGTGCGGGCCCTATAAGCGGGCCAGAGGGGGGTGTTGGCTCCAGTAAATTGAGGGTCTGTGTGCAGTTACCCTACCGTGGGTCTGTGCACATGTCTTGGATTGCCATATGCCTAATATGAACTCCCTCCTACCAGGCTTCGCCTCGAATACCTTTATAACCTTTTATAATTATCTTCTAAATACATTTTAAGACTCAGTGTGGTCAGGGTGAAAACCCTCCCGTGTTTACTTGGCCACGGTAGGAAAACCTTTTCCTCACTATCTTACTCCTGCCCTTTCTGGCATGTCCGGATTTTCATTATGGAAATTCTCCACAACTTCCTCCACATTTTCCATCCCGGTAGCAGGCTCCCATGTGTTCTCATCTTCCGAACACCCCTGTCATTTAACGAAGTACCACAGTTCTCACCTTTCTTGATAGCGGCTGCGTACTCGTTTTCTGTAAGAGCGAATCTTGCTTCTTACTATTTTTTCAACCTCCCATTGTAGATCGCCGTCGATGTCTTCCGGCTCTCCAGGGAGTTACTGATGATTGTCATGAACTGACTCGCGGTAGGGTTCCAATAGTGCGACATGGAATACAGGGTGAATGTTCCATCGATCAGATATGTTGAGCTTGAAAGCTCGTGCCCCGCGTTTCTCCATGATTTGGAAAGGACCGTATAGCTTTGGACTTAGCTTCTTTGATTTCCGTTGGGTACGAATGTTCTTCACATTTAATATTACTTTGTCTCCCATCTTGAAGTCTGGCTGTTGTCGAGCTTTTCGGTCATAATATTTTGACATTCCTTCCCCTGTCTTTTCTAGTGACCCTCTTCCTTGTTTATGTATCGTCTTAATCCAGTTTGCATACAGTGTTGCTCCTGGATTTTGAGCTTCGCGCTCCTTTATCCACTCAGTCTATCGATGGAATCTGTAGTTCGTATAGAATGGTGACATCTCGTGAGCATTGGTAGCAGAGTTGTTATAGGCATGTTCAGCTATAGGTAATAGCTGGTACCAGTCATCCTGATCATAGTTGATAAAACTTTGAAGGTAACCTTCCAGCACTTAGTTGGTTTGTTCAGTTTGTCCGTCAGTTTGAGGATGGTATGCTGTTGACATTCTTCGCTAAATTTCCAGTGCTTTGCAGAGTGATTCCCAGAATTCTCCTGTGAACTTTGAGTCCATGTCCGAGACGATTTCGGTTGGTAGGCCGTGAAGCCTCCATACTTCTTTTAGGAATGCGTTTGCGACATCTTTGGCTGTTGTTGATGTCTGTAGTCCGATGAAATGTACCATCTTCGTGAATCGATCAACTACCACCATTAACTGAGTGCATCCTTGTGACTCTGGTAGTTGTGTAATGAAGTCTACTGAGATGGACATCCAGGCTGCATAGGGTATTTGCAGTGGTTACAATAATCCGTACTTAGCATGTCTAGGCGATTTGTTATGTTGGTATTCATCGCAGGATCGTACGTAGTCGTTGACCCATGCCGCAAGTCCTTTCCAGTAGAAGTCTCTCATGATTATTTCCAAAGTCTTTTCTTGTCCGAAATGTCCTGTAACCTTTGCATCGTGACATCCTTCTGCGATCTTGGTATATAGCATCTGACTATTTGGTACAAATAGTCTTTACTTATAATATAGTAGATCGTCGGTTAATGTCCAGTCTTTGGGAAACTCCTTTTCTTTGTCTCGTAGCCTAATGAGTTCTTCCCTCCGTTGCCTCCAAGCTGCGTCTGATCTGATAGCTGCATGCATCTCACTGAGGAATTCAGGATTGAACTGCTTCATACCTTTTTGCAGGATAATGGCATTTGATATTAAAACTTTTTCAGGTACTTCTGAAATGTCATACCAATGTTCGTTGTCTTTAGCCAATGCCTGTAGGTAGCTGATGCTAGGTTCCAGTTCCTTGACGATCAAGGATCTTATCGCTATATCGGTGCTTCCGAATCCCGCGTCTCCTCATTCCGTATCTTCCAAGTCGTCTACTTCCATCATGTCTGAGGTATTGACCTTTTCTACCACTAGTTGAGCTATGTGATCCCCCATTCTTATTTGGCAGTCCACATCCTTATGGTTGAAAAGTACGACTATGAGTTCATCGGTGTAATGAGCATCGATCACTCCTACACTGGTGGAGATTCCGCTTTGGACTGCTAATCCGCTACTTGGAGCAACTCTTCCGTAAGTTCCTTCGGGTAGCCCGACAGCTGTACCCATCCTTATCAATGCTTGTCCATATTTCAGAACAATGTCATCCTCTATGGGGTACAGGTCATGTCCTGCCGCCATTCTTAAGCCCTTTGTCGGCAAGTATGCTTTTTTGCTCAATCTTTTGACCCTAATAACGGGTTCCTTTCCACCTCTTCGAGGTTCCAAATCCAAATCCTTATCTCCATCCCAGTCTTCTCCTTCATCGCCTACCCTCGCTACCAGTGATACCAAGAAATTTTCTTCTTTCAAAATTTTTTTTCGTGATGCATAGCTCCCTCCTCAGGATGGTACTCCAGCCGTCTGCTTAATGCATCAGGCTTTCCGCCTTTTGTGCCTGGTCGGTATACAATATGAAAATTGTATTCCACTAGCTTCTGAGTCCATCGAATTTGACAGCCGCTCCAGATTTTCGAGGTGAGGAAGTATTGCAGGTTTTGATGGTCGGTAAAGACTGTAATCAGTTTTTCTGTTCCGATCAAGTAATGTCTCCATTCCTTAAATGCTTTGAGGATTGCGAGAAGTTCTTTATCATGAATCTCATAATTGCATTCCGCTGAGTTTAATTTTCTGGAATGGAAAGCTACTGGATGTAACCTTTTCTCAAAGTATTGAGAAAGGACGCAACCGAGCGCGAAATTGCAAGCGTCGGTTTCTACCACCGTTTCCCTTTCTGGATAAAAGTGATGTAGTATGGAGGCTGTTGTAAACTGGTGCTTTAGCTCCTCAAAAGCTGTATCCTGCTCAACTCCCCATTTGAAATTCTTAGGATTTCCTTGTAATGTCTCAGTTATGGGTTTGCAAATAGCCGAGAGGTTTTTAATAAATCGTCGGTAGAAGTTAGCGAATCCAATAAAGACTGGTACTTCTCTAACCGACTTAGATACTTTCCACACCATTATGGATTCCACCTTGTGAGTGCTCATAGACACTCCATCAACCACTACCATATAGCTGAGGAATTCTACCTCCGTGGTATGGAAGGTCGACTTTTTTAGCGATACCGCTAACTGAAAGTCCAATAGACTTTGTAAAACCTTTTTGACAGCTTTGGTGTGTTCTTTTTCATCCTTTGAGTAGATGAGAATATCGTCAAGATAACACACGACTCCAACATCCAGGTATTCTTTCAATACTTGGTTCATCATAACTTGGAAAGTTGCCAGAGTGTTTACCAATCTAAAAGGCATAACCTTATATTCGTAATATCCGTATCTTGTACGGAATGAGGTCTTCCATTCGTCTCCTTTCTTTATCCTTATCAAGTGGTAACCGTCTTTAAGGTCTAACTTGGTGAAGATATTTGCGCCGGTTACTCTATCTCTGAGTTCGGACATGAGTGGAAGAGGATGTTTGTTGAGGATAGTAATCTTATTTAGATTTCGGTAATCCACAACTAGGCGTAGTCTGCCATCTGGCTTAGGTACAAATAATATGGGCGCTCCTGCAGGTGCTTGACTCTGTGTGATCTTTCCTTGTTTGATCATTGTTTCCAAGTATTCTCGTAAAGCCTTAAGCTGTTTTTCAGATAATGGATATAGCGGCCCCCAAGGGGGAGTAGATCCTAGAATCAACTTGATTTCATGATCGAATGTTCGTCTCGGGACTAACCTTTCTGCCATCCAGGCTTCCAACAAGTGTTTGTAGTTCCAGTATTCCTGCGGTAATGGTTCGAGTTCCACAGTATTTTCTATGGCTCCAATTCTTCCGATGCGGCATGCATTAGGGTCCCAAGTGACGGATTCGTCATATTCGAACATATCCACTATTCCTTCATCTTCCTCCACACAGTTTTCACAACTTTTTGCAGCGAAGGTCCAATTTTCGGCGTCTTCTATGTGAGATACTGGGTGTTCACGATGCCACCAACCAAATGGAATTATCATTCCATAGTGACCTGCCTTAGCCACTTCACACGACACTTCAGAGATGTGTCAGTTTTTTCCTATTTCCAATTTAATAGGGAGAGTGTAACACTTCCCTCCGGAGGCGGCTGACGATCCGTCAAAGTCCAAGATATCAACTGCATTGTCACGTTCCACTGTCGGAACGTGAAGGTCTTCAACTAGGTCCTTATTGATAAGGAATACGTTAGATCCTGAGTCTAATAGGACTTTAACTTTGTAGCGCTTATCGTGTATGTGGAGGTAAGTGATCCCCTCCGGGCAGTTGTATTGTTTTGGTTTTGGAGCTTCTAACTCCACGTGCTTAGCGCGGATAATATTTTCTTAGTTCTTTCGTTTAGGCATTGTTGGTATTGGGTGTAGGTAACAAGATATTTGTTACTACGCCCGCGTAGTTTCGACCATTGAGGGCTCCTCTGACAAACTAGTAACTCTTTAGCTCTAACAATTTGGGTCTACATACTAAGCGGTGTTTCACCGATACGCAATTGCACGCGACCAGTTTTCAGGCTGGATGCCTTCTCCCGACATGCCAGACCTAGGCTCATAGCAGATATTCGGGCAGTTATTAGCCATTTTACTCCCCGAGTGTGGGGTTTCCGTTTTCACGATCCTTTCCCTTAGGGTTTTGGTTATCTGTCCAGCTCCCTCAGAGGGGCCTTCCGCACCAAAGCAGTACATCCCTATCCTACACTCTGGCCAGAAGGCAAGATAGTACATACATATAATACAACTAAGACTCGTGTGGTAGGTGGAACGGCCCGCGTCGGTTGTCCTCCTGTCGTGTATTGTTATCAGGTAGATCTTGTATTGCTATGTCCCAACCTCTTCGGTATAGTAACTTGCTTGCCCATGGGTATCAGACAACCACCAGATGACTCCAGGAACTTCGTACTGTTGGCTCCCGGGCCATGTGAGTATGTTAACTATCCTCTCTTTCGATCGTGAGTCTCCATATATTGATTCTTGTGTTCGAGCTCTCAAGTCCCTCGTGGGGTCCCTTCACTTGGAGCCTCCTTGTATTGATCCTGAAAGGATAGACTCACTTCGCGCCACTTTGATCATTTTGAGTTTCGACTCCTGTAGTTGCATAGGGAATACCCGATCCCTGTCGTAGTCGGTACCCAATTGTCACGGTCACGTGGCAGATAGTGGAAGGAGATGTTTGCGGCAGATAGTGGAAGGAGATGTTTGCGGCAGATAGTGGAAGGAGACGTTTGTGGCAGATAGTGGAAGGAGACGTTTGTGGCAGGTAGTGGAAGGAGATGTTTCACCATGATGAGGATATTCATCATGAGGTTTTATGGATTATATGTCGTTTCACGCACATGACCTATTAAGAGGTCATGAGGGCAGTGCACGAGGCCAAGGAGGCTGCGCAGGTTGATTTACTTTCATGCACATGACCTATTAAGAGGTCAGATGGTTGATGCACATGACCAATGATGCGGTCATATGATGTTTTTCATGACTCACGGTTATGACTCATAGTTGTTTTGATTTATAAGCGGGTTGAAGTGAAGAACTATAAAAGGAGGCCGGTAGAGCCTGGTAGTTAGTTCTTCACGCAACCACCTATTATACTTTCTTACTTATACTATCAAGAATAGATTCTATTCTACCACTTTGAGAAGTTCTACCACGATATGATTTGATTATTAGCGTTCGAAAGACGAACGTAGACAACGGTCCAATAATAATAATCAAAGTCTTGGTAAGAAGAGAGAACGAAGTAACGACATCTTAAGGAAGAGAAGTATCACATTATTATAAAGAAACTAACAGAGAGCTGTTGCCTGTCGCAGGATACATACTGACATCGGAGGATAGGTAGGATACCTAACACCAATACACCCCAGCCAAAGGGGGTTCCCATTTCGATTCCAGCTCCATTAGGACACTGAATACCCAAACGCCGTCGCCATTAGTGCCAGTGAACTGACCTAGGTCAGTTCTTCGTCGTCCGCCAGTTCCCAGATTTTATTTATTCGGGCTGGTTACTGAACGGCCGTGACTTTGTGAGCTAATTTAGGCTTTACAATAGCCGATCTTGCTCATCGAATTCCCATTTTTATCGGTCTTAAGCTGACCATTGCCGCCAATATATGGGCGTCTTCCCAACACGTTTGATAGGTGTAGTTTTTCTTTCCACAACGTGTACAATCTCCATCTCGCCTCCGAGTGTCTATCACATTCTGCGGGATGCTGGTATGTGCCTGGCCGAAGTTTTTATGGGTGGTCTTCGCCATACCCTCCAACCTTTTCCTAGGCTTTTTCGGCTCATCGTCCCTTTTTCGTTTCTATGGTGGGACTCCTCCTCCCTTGACATTAGGTTTAGTTTCCCTTTGTCGTTTCGGTTTAGAGTCCTTTCGGTCTTCTCTTTTAACCTCTTGGACTACTTTAGGTTTGGACGGTTTGTCTCGCCCAATTTTTTCTCTGGCCAGAAGCCCTTCTTCCGACCAACCACACAGCCTTAGTCCCTTTTCCCATTCTTGATCTGTTGTATACTGCAGAGCCAACAATCTGCGGACAATTTGTTTTGGGAGTTTATCTTCAACTTCCTGCCTCTAGGACTCTCCCATCATGTGGGCACGAATGTTATGGTTATGCATGATCGTTAGGTAACATTCAATACTACCATTGTACTCGACTAGCTTCATGGCTCAAAGCGGTAGTCGTTCGTCTTCTACTGGGGCAAATTGTTTGATCATATCGTATTCAAAACGAGTCCATGTTGCCAGTTCCGATTGCTGGGTTTCCCCTTGAAGTCCGTCCATAGCCTTCCTATACCAGATAGTGTATGGAAGCACTATTTCTCCTCTCGTATGACTGAGTGCATATATAACCAGTTCCCGTGCATCATCCCAAATTTGCGGGTTTCGCTCGAAATAGTTGGTGCATTGAAGAATCCAGACATATATGTCTTGTGTGGGCTTATCTTTAAAGAATGGGGGTGGTTCTGATGGTCGCTTGATGTTTAGCACCATCGCGTTGGCAAGTGTTTCTGCCATACCAGACAGTTCTGGTGTTTGTCCTCACCTGCCTCGGCTAGGACTTCCTCTCCGTCTTCCTCTCTCATCATCATCACCATCGTCATTGTCACTAGGATCCCCTGAGTTACCTCCTTGGGCACCTGAGGGGGATGCATCAGTGACTTCTCTGCCTTTCCCCTTATCCCGACATGTAGGTAGAACATAATACTCCTCATCATCCGTCTCTTGGACTGCGGGTAACGGTACAGGTCCTGCAGCTTCGGGACTTGGCGCTGTGGCTAGTATCTTATTTATAGTCGCTGTCAATCCCCTTAGGGTATTGTTCGTCTCATTATTCTGCTGCTGTTGCTGTTCCTGGGACCTGCGGGTCTCCACTTGGCGGGTCGCCTGATCTAGGCACATTTGTCCTAGTGTACAGTTGACCTCTCATTCCCGAGTGACGCTTTGAGCGTGAAATTCTACGAATTCCGCCCTTAGACTAAGGACCATCTGTTCCAGAGTCTGATCTCGGGCTAATGCCGCCTGGCTTTCTTCTCCGCGAGTTCCATGTAACCTCATAGTTACCTCTTCATGTTCCTGTTGACGCCTATCTTGAGCGTCTATTTTCCTTGCCACTTCAAGTAGCATATCATCTTGTATCCCCTTGATTTCGCTTTCCACGCCTGCCAGCTGCATCAGCAAGATTGCAATATCATTATCATGGACATCTTGTCCTCCCGTGATTTGCTGTTGAACCTTAATTAATTTTACCGTATTATCTTGGGTGGCTCCCTTCAGATGTTTGAAGGCAATATTGACTTGGTTGAGCGCGGTATCTATATCCTGCCTTATTCGACCCAGTATCAATCCCAAATGAGCGGCTAGCTTCGCCAGGTTTACAGCATGGTCTCCACCTGGTTTTGGCTTAGAGGATCGTGATATCCGATGCGTACTTGCAACGCTAGAGGATTGGTGAGAGAGTAGATTTCCTCTCCGGAATGAGGGTTCATGAGGTGTTGATGGGGAGGGACTCTATATTGCCGAATCATCGGTTTTATCTGTCATATCTGGACGGGTGTCCATGGGTTCTCCTGCCGTTATCCTTTTCCTCGGGTCTTGAGGTATCTCGGCCATTGTGATACTTTCCAGGTAGGCTAGTTGCTCTAATAGTCCTGGATGCATGATTTCTGGTACTTTGTACCAGAGTTCTTGATATCCTTTAAAGGGTTTAAGGAATCGTATGTAAGGTATCCAACGTTTGAGATACTCTAGAGGTGTAGGTATAAAGAGGTTTGGTTGGTCCGACTCTGGACTCAGAACCTGAATCCCCCTTTTCTCGAGGTTTAGAATGTACTTATAGTACATATAAGGATGTGTTAGGCCCAGGCCGAGGGGATGTCTGGTCCGCGGATAGCTGTGCCTCGGTTTTTGTTATCGGAGTACCGGGTACTCTACTCGACAGAGTTTTCTGACTTGGTGGAACTCCACTCGTAGTCCAGACCATACCAAGTACGGTATACGCAATTGAATTGATCCCTTGTTGAGATCCCGAAAGGTGTTGCGAACCACGAGAATTCTGTGACAAACTCTTCTTCGATTTCGAATAACTCGCTGTCGAAGACTTCTTCGAATGTTTGAATATAAATGGGACAGTGAGGTGCTTCGAAAATGTAATCGAAGTCTGAACTGAGGATGGAGTTTGAGGTGAACTCGTAGTTCATATAATGAGCTTTGGTAACAGGAGAACTATCAATATACTGTTAGGCGGACGCCAAACTCAAGTATATAACTGAGGGATGTAGGCCAAAAAATCTTCGATTGGAGAATCTGTTGAAGAAGGCTCATCTCGATGAAATTGGTAAGGTAAAGATTTAAAGTGTGAAACAATATTATATTGATAAGATCTCTTCTCCGTTGCTTGATGATGTTCGTAAAGCTCGGGAGGCACTTCGATATTTATATCCCGCGTCTGAGTGTTCGTAGACTGCTTCTAACTACTATGACTCCGAAGTACTACTCTGGTTTTAATACGCAAACGTCCAGAATCTTATAAGTGCGAACACCGTTAGACTCTGAAACTTATCACACTCTTTCGCAGACATGGAATAGTATTCCTCCGTTGTGATGACTGCGCTATTTGGTATACCAAACAGCGGCCTCCAACTTAGATGTCAGCATAGACTATTATATTACTTTAGTCTTGTTGACTATCGTTCTAGTAGTCTCTTCGGTTATGAAATGATCAGGTTCATGCCGGGTCACCTAGTGCCAATCGCAAGTCCGAGCCCGACGTGTCAACGCCTTGAAGGACTCCGACTCATCTAGGTCTTCTATTCTGAGCATGCTTCCCCTTGGTCCGCCAGCCTCCGTAGAGGGGTCCTATTACTAGGACCAACCAACATACAGCTGATCTCAGAAGGGTATGGGTGGATTCGGTATACCCCTCATAGCTTCCACTACGGGGATATCCTCTCCGAGTATTTCGCCGAAAACGTCCCGTCACCTTCAGCCGATAGTTTAGGAAGCCTAACTTTGGAGCCTACTATCTCAATGTACCTCCCACGGATTCCCTCCGTTCCACTTCCCAAATGTCGCCAAAGGTCCCCTCTCATATATCCTGCAAACGGCATGCGGTTGGACTGACGGCGGCGACGTATATGGTGTTATGAAGTGGACTTCATTGATGTGACATTTTAGTTATGGGACGTAACTCTCGAAATCTCGCTAATGATGTGCGGGCCCTATAATGGGGCCGGAGGTGGGTGTTGGCTCCAGTAAACTGAGGGTCTGTGCGCAGTTACCCTACTGTGGGTCTGTGCACATGTCTCGGATTTCCATATGCCTAACATCATTTCATCAATGATGTTAATTGACCTCATGGAGTTGGCATTCTGAGTATATCTTGAGATAATTGAAAGTAAGTTGAAGTTACAGTATCTTTTACTCATCTCTTAATCGTGTTGATAGTCTCTTATTTATTTCCTGACTAATGTACAGTATGTTCACTTCTAATTGGTTGCTTTCTCAAACACAGCTAATGCACACTCATGTACACTAATATAAGCCTAGTTGTTTTCACAAATGTTATGACATGACGAGTACAAAGGTACAGCCTATAAGTTTAGTATATTTACTAGTAGGGGGTATCCCAGTAGCAGGCATTGAGGAGGTGAATTGGGTATGCCGGTACTCGAGTAGTGGCTTGGAGAGTTTTCATCCTCGTCCAAGAACCCCAAGAACCACCAAGGCGCCATACCCAATCCACTGCTGTTACACATACCACACTAGCGTAACATGCCCGGCTAGTAAAATACAGTTGCACCCTACTATAGTGGTCTCCTTTATCCCATGGACGGATGAGACAGGCAGATTCACGGCCTTCCGTATATGGTACAGTCGTGTCTGAAAAGTCTACGTACCCCCCATGGCAACCACACTACACCATGATTCTAAGTAGTCAACAACTCAAATTTATATATAATAACTCAATAAATTAATTAATAATAGAAAACCTAATTGCTCCTATATCACCCAATTCTGGGGGATATGTGCCAATAGGGAGGCTCTAGAGAAAATCAGAAATGCTTAATTAAAAATTAGTTAAATGGATTAACACACCATATATATTAATTTTTACAATTTTTATTTAGTATTCAAATAGATTTTGATAAATATAATAGAACTCTCAAAGAGGTTGTAAAGTAGATTTTATACTATATATGCTGGTGGCCTTAGTTTCCAATTTTCTATATTGAACTTTCTACAAGACAAAATATAGGACTAGACAGATACAATCCAAAAGTTTTATTATTAATTTACGACAATAGTTAAGTTCATATATAATCAAG
>JACCEG010000466.1:22553-76867 GCA_014065205.1 Tuber brumale
AAAAAAAAAAAAAAAAAAAAAAAAAAGAACAAACAAACAAACCAGAAAAAATAAACACCGAGCCCCCCGAAAAAAAAAAATTTGGAAAAAAAAAACACGTATCGTAAAGGCCTTACCGGTATACGGTAACTCATATCCCTTTTCCAATCATTGCGTGATATATTTGTAGGTGTGTGGTGACCAAAATGTTTATTCGGTGGATTGTGTGGATCGTTCCCGAATTTTGACCAACCCATCCCCCCCCCCCCCACACTCCCTCATCCTGACTCGTTTATCTTCTCATATTGGCCCCCTTGGCAAAAGATCTCGGTTCCGGGGGCTCGTATGGAATTAGTGGGGATATCTTCTAGAATGTATTCGGTTTTTTGTTTTTTTTTCGGCCGTAGTGGTGGTGGTGGCGGTGGTGATGGTGGGGAGCAAGAAGGAGTTGATGCAGAGTCTATCATTACCGTACCTCTCCTGTTGAAGACAAGATTGATAGAGCTAATCTCAGGTTGAAGAGGTTTTTTTTTTGTGCGCGCGCTGCGGAAACGGTAAGAGTGCCTTGCTTGTGCCGGTGCTACAGTAGTTGGGATTCTAGACGAAAGCTATTATACAATATGTGACAATACTCCTAAGGTCATCAAATTCAACGGTTCATCAAAAAGAGATCAAAGTTTGCGCCACAAGGAAAAAGGCCCCCACCCCCAGCTCCAAACTCAATCTGTCTGTTCCTGTCCTGTCTTGTCCTCAATGTAATCAAGCTAGTGACTAGTAGCACCTGGTTATCATACCTATGGTAAATACTACCACCAGTATTTATGCCCAAGTGATATAATATAATACGTCTACCGCAAGAAGGTTTTATGTTTATCAAGAAGAAGAAAAGGGAATCATTCACCTGATTGGCTTAACGGCTACAGACTTCCTTAACCAATTTTCCACCTTCTTTCTTTCTTTCTTTCTTTCTTTCTTTCTTTCTTGTCCTTGTTTAAACACTTGGATACTTTAGACCCCCCCCCCCCTCCCCCTCAACAGTGGATGGCTACGAGTTAAGTCACCTTGCAAGATAGACTGTCGTACCATGTATACGCCTTATCCCCCTGTTGGAATAGATTCGTCTGCATAGAACACAGGTTGATACCTCCATAGTAATACAAAGTCATGTACAGTACAGCACATGCGGAAAAGAGGAAAATCAGAAGGGGAGTATAGTACAAACGGCAACACACACACACACACATCTCAAGAATATAAAAACCAAACCTGGTGTCTTTTTTTTTTAACGGTAAGATGATATATACCAGAGATAAAGTAGGTTTTTTTTGGGGGGATGAACGACGCAGACACAGATCTAGCAATGTATATATCTATGTATGTACAGTACAGTACATTCTGTATGTAAATATAGCAAGATGTAGATCAGCGAATAACACACAACACAAGCAGGTTATTTTATTTTGTTTTATTAAATTTTATTAAATTTTCATTTTACTCATCCCAAGCAAAAAAAAAAAAAAGTAATGATATTGGGAAGAAGAAGAAAAAACCCCTCCCGGAAGATTCTCAAAATATTGTATTGTATAATTTTATTCAAAAAAAAGAAATCTATTCCCCATTAATTTTATTATATTATAATAACCTTCGGTGAGCGTTTTTTTTTTTTCTTTTTTCTTTTTTCTTTTTCGGATATATAATACTTTTCTCTCGTCCGGGATGAACCAATCGCTCGGGGATCAATACGGGTAGTTTTTGCCATCACCTCAGATATGATATGTAGAAGGTTTATTATTGCATACGGTGAAATTCATTAATTGAGCATTGCGTGCCATGAATGAACCGCTCAGGTTAGGCCAAGTCGAGGTAAGAAAGAAAGGAAAGGTAAGGAAAGGTAGGTACCGGTAAGGTAAGGGGGAAAAGGCAACTGGCAGACTATCTATCATGCATATCAAAACCTTTTGACACCACAAAAACCACCACCACCAACCATCAAGACTCGCTCGCACAGTATTATACCACCTTCACACAAGAACAGGTTAGAACTACCCTTTCTCTCCACACAAGATTCAAACAAACAAACAAACAAAAAAAAAAAAAAAAACGAACCCTACCCTCCCCCCTTCCTCACCAAATTAGTCAGGTACTCGCGTCGAGCAACCAAAAAAAAAAAAAACAACTGGAGCCATCGTTCACTTCCCTCCTTTCCTTCCTTCCTTCCTTTCTTTCCTTCACTGAAGGGATAAGTTAAGAAATCTACCACTCCCTCCCCCCCCCAACAACAACTCACTCGTACTGTACAACCCAGCGGGGGGGGGGCATTCACACAGAGTCACTCTTTCCCAACCCCCGTCAAGATCTACTCCTATATACACACACGCGTGTACTATACGAGTACAGTACAGTATCATACCAGTATGATACTCTCGGCAAGAATATATGATACGATACATTTTTGGTATTTACGTATGGCCAGTTAAGGGGTTTCTTTGCGAACAAGCGTACTATACTATACTATACTATACTATAATACCTACAGAACTGATATACAGTACTCGAGTAGAAACTTTCTAGCTGGCTGGTTACGGGATCCGGCTTTGAAGAGGGGGGAGGGGTTAGGTTTTGTTTTCTCCTAAGTTTTGCTTTTTTTTGTTTTTTGTTTTTTGTTTTTGGACTACATCGCACTGTGCTGCACTACACTGCACCGGTAATCATGGACAAAAAGGTCAAGTTGGATAAACTCGATCGTTATATTCCGAACCTTCTCCTTTGTTTCTAGAGCATAGCATCCACATGGACGTCACATGCAGTCATGTCTAATCGTTTCGAAAAAAAATCATATTGTATTTGGGGCGTTCGTGCCTATTATGTAAAACACTGCTGGTATGTCAACGCGAGCACCTAAAAAGAAACGACAAGGGGCTGATCCATTGATTACCTAACTTTACCCGGCCCTACCAGTATCATACCGTATCTAAACCATAAGCCACATATACCCACCCGCCACAGATACCTATCCGCCACACATAACACTCCCCCTTTTTCATTGACTTAGGCCTCCAAAGCCAAGCAAGACAAAATCTATCCACCAGCGCATCCACTTCTACTTGTGATACAAGAAACAAGGTAAATCCAACGCAAGCAGGCAGTACCGGTATGTACGTCCGCAGTTCCCCAGAACGGAACGTAACAATACAAGTATCATAACAGCAAACAAAATTTAATAATAATAAAACAGATAGTAACACGTGAACCCACCCCAACCCGCAAGAACCCATATGAGAGAGAGAAAAGAAAACAAGGCAGAAACCAAAGGTACCACACACATTTTATTCAAGAAGGATAACCAAGGGGGGGGGGTTGTCCGTTGCGGCTGATTTCAAAACGGTACGGTACCCCCTCAACTGCCGTGTCAATCCACCACCTTCCTCCTCAAGGGGAGAGAGACCTGACGACGACACGTTAAATTCGCTGCACGGTAACATATGCTTGGGCCTTCCAGAAGGAAAACAGTCCGCAGCATGGAACGATTTTTGGAAAACCCTTGTGGGATTCCAAAATCAGATGTGGTCAGTCAGCCGGGTCCCATTCGAAATACCGAATCCCCCCATGCTGGGGTGCGAGTGAGCAGGTGTGATGATCCGGGAGTGGGGTCGTCGCGAAACTATAAGGTTTAACCTTTAGTCTGACGGCATGTGGCTTATCCTTTGCGGAGAGCAGGGTTAAACTGGAGAGCGGGGGGCATAACAACACGTTCCCAGTTTCAAGGAGGGAGAAGAAGAAACCACGGACGAGCCCGAGCATCTTACCGGTATCCTGTTAGAATAGCAGTGGAAGGAAGACACACTTGTCCGGCGCACGCAGCAGAATTGCCCGCTTACGAAATCATCCAAAAGGGAGAAGAGGCAACAAGAGGAACCAAACGGGGACGACCGATTGCTAAGTTGTGATGCGGCTCGCAGAGCCCCGGTTTGTACCGGTATGTGAACACGTGTGTCCCCCAGGTGTTTTTCGAAACATCATGTGTGCTCACTCGAGCGCTTACTAATGCCATGAGGGATGGGAACACCTATGGCGGCAACATATCATACCGGTACTATACCCTGGATAATTTAATCATGGACCCACGACTTGTCCGCCGAAAAGTTAACCCGACCTGCACCTGCCCTACCGGCACCGGTACCGGTACTCAAGCACTGTAGTCTAGGGCTCCACCAGCGAGCCTAGGCGTGGCGACCATCGTGACGAATGAAAAGATGAGTGAATGAGGGACTCCCGATGGATGGATGGAAGCACATGGAACCCACCTGGCGTGCCCAACCTGTCATCCCTTGGGGTCGGAAACACCCTCTCTGACGGGCGGGGTAAGTCTACCGAGATAATTATCGCGACTTTTTTTCTTTTCTTTTTCCCTTCCCTTCCTCCCTCCCTCCCTTCCTTCCTTCCCACCCCGCATCTCATTCGCGATGCACTGGCTGGTTCGCTGGTTAAGAGATCCGAGGAGGCGGTTACATTCATCATACCTCATTAAATGTGTCGCTGTGCGGGGGGGGACTCACACCGACATAATCAACATTTATCCAGAACTATTATTTTTATCTTTATCCATTTTGCAAGTTTATTAGAGGGCGGAAGAAAAAGAAAAAGAGAGGAAAAGAGATCAAAACCAGAGATTTTCTGCAGGAGTTGTGATTTTCTCTGTCGCACGGACACCTTCTTTCGACTTCTGGTTTTTGCCCTCCTGTGTAACCCCGATAAAATCCTGACAAGGGGCGGAATGCGTGCCAATAAACTGTACCACGCACACATTCCGGTTTCGGCTGAAGACGTTGAAGCTAGCCATTTAATAACTTTTATCATAAAAGTATGCCTGGTCGGCGAGTCGCCGCGGCGATCCTCGGGATCTGGATTGCGTCTGTACTCGAGTATAGGTGAAAAATGAGACGAACCTCTCTGAGAGCGACGATAGGAGAGGCCATCGACGGTAAAACATCTCACACCCGGGCTACCGTGTGATACCGGCACGATAGGGAAACGGAAGACACATTTGCCCATTGACTTGATCGACGGTAATGATGGGAAAGTTCATTAGTCTTTATCTAGATAGTAAACCCGTCGATTAACTTAATATCACAGTCTATGATGATGTCCCATCTCTTTTTTTTTTTTTTTGGTGGTTTCTGTTCTCCCCCTCCCCCATCCCTCTCCTTCATTTCCCAAACGCAGGCGCACATCACAAATGCATAGCCGGAGCTGTGCCTTCGCTTGTTATCAAACCATCTTCGCACACAATCTTTCATTCATCGTGAAGCACGGTAGAAAAAAAATTCAACTCGAGGGCTGTAAGAAGGTGGAATAGAGAGAGGGTGAAAAAGAAGGAAGAAAACCCCTTTTCCGAGTTTCTGCGAACCTGCTCGTAAGGGAAGCGAAGGAAATTCTCAGCGCATCTTGATCTCCAGCTGAACCAAATGGGGACTAACTGTGGAGCAACACGCGGTAAATCGCTCCACATCTCGGCAACGAAATATCACATCACTCTTACCTTATCATCACAATGTCATTATCGCAGCCTCGAGGCATTCTGTTTATCCCGTTCTAAAAATTTCGCCCAACCCTGTAAGTTGCTATCCCCGAATACCCGCCCACTACCGCTACCGCTGCCGCTACCACGTACCGACCGTACCGGTACCGGTAGTGCAAACACGGGGGCGAAGAGGGAGGCAACCCACCATTGCGTCCCATCACATGTTGCGAAATTGATGAGCTGGAAGGGAAAAAATGAAATCTCCAAAGCCCTTGCAAGTCGGAGCGGGACCCCCATCCAGCGAATAACATCACAATTAAGGGTATCCATATCTATAATATCAACTCATATCACACATTGGACAAGGACGACTCGAGCTTCATCATATCTCCACATTTTTTCCCACCCACCTGCCCACCTGCCCCGTAAAAAGGGCCAAGAAGGGAAAAAATAGTTTGACAAAAAAGAGGCGCCTCTGGGGGGGGGGATCGCTAGAAACCGGAAACCCTTGTTCTGGTGGCTCGGGTCCAAGACCAACCAACTTGGAAACTGGAGCAACTGGGAGTGACTGCTGGGTATGATATCCAAAGAACATGGTAATAACTTTAACATATGGAAGATATAAGTCAGGATCAGAAATAGCCCAATTTCACACAAGTTCGTTGGGATACTGAAAATTCCCTCTGAGCCTCGATTCCCACTTTCTCAATTGAGTGTAACTCCGAAGCAACTGGTCTGGCCTTTTAACTTCTGTAACATCATATTTCTTTCGGGACAACATGATCGTCCGATCAAATAATCCCCAGATGCTACCCACTGCCGGCAGTCTCCGGTTTTGAGGACCCCCCTCCCCCCCGAGTGCATGCATTGATTGATCGATTGCTGTTAGATCGGTGGCAGAGACAAATATCCCTTACAGATATGATACCATACCTACCGGCCCTGTATCGTGCGATACAGCAAGCTGGAGATCGCCGTTCCAACGATATTATGTAAGAAAAGTAAAATCGTAATTAAAAAAACCCCAGAAAGTCAGACACGTGCAGGCCAAGCCAGCCCTTATTAATCGAATTAGGGGGGGGGGGGGAAGTGAGGGAGAGGGAGAGGGATAGAGAACAGCCGTCCCTGCATCCGCCGGCCTTCCCGGTTCTTCACATTTAACCCGAAAAGTTTTTTCCACGCCGATTTTTTGTATTTTTTGGTCTTGATGCGATCGGTGTTCCGTTCTGCGCTGGGCTAGTGTGGTGGTTTTACAAGTATGATAGCGCCCGTTCCGCGCACATCAAACAAAATGTGATGACCGGTGCTTGCGATTTGGGTTTTCCCATACCCCGTCCCTTGAGGGTGGCGGCAAGGGGAAATGAGCTTTCCCATTGGGCGATAGGCGAAATGGGAGGAGGGGTAAGGGGGGGGTAAGGTTTGATGATCCCCCATCCGGTGCCCCATGGTAGCCCTGAATTGTCATCGTCACTCGCCGAGAACCGTGGCATGCCGGAGATGGACAAGGTCGGCGAGGTATCATGCTCGAGCACTGCTTACCCGGGCGCTCGATAATGACAGTACGGTACGAGTACTCGAGCACGGTACAACATGAGACCTCGGATCGCTGTCGTGAACACCGTATACTCGAGTAGATGGGGATAACAATGGCACACATGATACCTGGCAAGCGCACTGGTGGACGGCCTATGCAAAGTGACGACTGCGGTGCCCGAGTACGCCGAGATTGCCGTTTGTTATGCTATGCTGCAACAGTATTGACTAAGGAACAAAATGAAAACTTCCAACTCTCTCAATATCAGGTGGGGGGGGGTTAGGTGCTGAATACCAATGAACCATCGCTACGGCAGTTCTGCCCCGGTAGTTCTCAAACCTGGCACTGAAGTTCCCTTCAAGAACATCAAAGCTAAGGAAAGTAAGCAAGATGGAGAAAGAATGGCAACACAAATATCCTACTACAACGGCCCTAATCTACACCCCTCCCGGCTCTCCAAAACTCTAAACCCAGTGCACACGATATCGTAGCACAAGCCGAATAAACAATCAACCTCTGAGCCGCACTATGCTCGTGTGAGACAAGTGGAGCGCTCCAGCATTGGAATCCGTAAAACCACCAACAAGACAGGTAAGCATGCGCCATCAGCAAAGGGCCAATTTCACACCAGTGCACACGTTACCACCACCACCACTCCGCACCCCATAAACCACGATACACCGCTAGCCAGCCAGTAGCAGCACGCTTGTGTCCACAGGATCGTGCGGGAGCCGGCAAGTCATTCGCGTAGCAACAAGGGGAATTGAGGGAGAAATGCCAAGCCTTTCGCCCTTGCAGGAAGGTATTCCTTTTGATAATATAAAAAAAACCCCTTTTCCCTACCCTTCATCACGATAGTTCTCCAAAATTTTCCACACCTCCCGCCTAGGCGGAGCTCCTACCCCCGGTTAGGGGGTAGGAAAAGGGGGAGGTGAGGAGGGAAAGAGGAGATAGAGGGAGGGTGAGGGTCTTTGTGTAGATAAATATAAAAATTAAGGGCATGATGATGCGTTTGGTGGCTCAGTTGATCTCACAGCTAAGCTAGCTGCTGCCTAATCATCGCCATTTCCGGAAAAACATCACAAGACACTCTATCGTAGAAAGAAAAGAAGAATCCTGGAAAAAAAGGCTTCCGTCTTCTACCGTTATTTCTCCCGAACCTGAATACTGGCAATTGCTTTAATTTATTCCCCTGCAATCGAACAGGTCGCGCCATGGCCCTCAGTGTCATGCCAAACCCGTCGATAGCACCGCTCTCAAGTTCTCAATTTGCTGGTTGTCAAATACCTAAGAATGGCTGTAAGTCAACCCTAGCGCTAAGAGAGGACCATAGTTAGATACGCTGTGGAGTGTGAGGAAAGTGGGACAAAGTGTGGGTGTGCGAGGGAAAAGACACATGTATACATTTTTTGTAATCAACACTGGAGCGCAGGACACCTCTTTTCTCCCGTCCTGGCTTACCTTGTCTGTGATAGACTACTTAGTAGTCAAGGGTGCGAGGCACGATGGGGTATCGAGCACTACCGCCTGTCGCCCCTCTCGAGGGGATTCCGTCTGGTGCCGGCACCTTAGAACCCATTGACGGATACTTCAACTTGCGACAGCAACACCCGCAAATAGAATTTTGAAAGTTCCATCTGTAAAGTTTTCCTAATTGATTATTGTAATGTGCTAATAGAGCAATCCCTTCTTAGTCTTCTGTTGGGGATGTGCCCGAGTAGGGAGGCCTTCAAAGTTTGGATGGGAAGGACAACGGGACTTGTGTGGGGAAAAACCGTAAAAACTGGGGAAATTGGCTAAGTCCATCCCAGGATGCCTTAATTCCGGTTCAGTAAGATGTAGCATTGGTCAAGATTTTGGCGTAAATAATGGATTGTGGTTGGCTAGTGCTGGTTGGTTTAAACCGCCTATGAGAAACGACCGCTAAGGCTGAACTCTACTCTCCCACTGGCTCGGATTTAAAACATCTTGGGACGGACTTAGCCAATTTCCTTAGCTTTTTACGGAATGGTTTTTGCTGAATAGTTAGCCAGAAGACTTCCCAGTTGGGTACGGTTCATGGCCATATTAGGACTAGCACTCCTACCTAGTTCGACATGAGGCTCGGGGGGGTTTTAGTGCCGGGCCAGAATGAAAAACGCCCACTGGTTTCACACAGGTGGCTGGTACCCTATCCCACTGGGGACGGCACCTTATCCCGCTGGGGACGGCACCCTATCCCGCACGGCACCCTATCCCGCTCGACCCCCTATCAACTTCCCTATCTAATATTAACGGACTCGATGCGTCGGTATTATACAGCAAGTACAGTATCCGATCTTTGCTTTTGAGGAAACAATGGTGCGGCGGCATTACTATTATGTGAATTATGAGCACCCGGAGCACGAGATCCGCGTGATGCAAGCCTCTCCGAACGGAGAAATCCGCGGGTTGCGGGGGGGGGGCCTAACGAACAAAGGCGGGGCGGGGCATGATGGGGCCGATCGCCCTGACGCTAACTCTCAATTCGGATTTTCGATAAATGTATGTCCGTTTCGCTGATATCCTGTGATTGCTAGCCACACTCCCTGAAGGGAGGAAAAATGGAAGGGAAAGTGAAGGGAGAAAAAAAAGCATCCCGGGGAAGGAAAGCTCCCCACCCCGACATACGCATTCCAGATCCCAAGATCACAAGGTTGAGGGATACAGGGATGGGGAATGAGATCAAAGGAATAACTTTAATTCCCACGATCTGCCACTCTAGGGTCGATTTCGATGAATTCCCATCCAAGCATGCAGGATGTGTGGATGGAACCCTGGTTCTGATACGCGTGAAGTGAAGGGAAGTGAGTGAGTTTGAGCGCGTCAAGTTCGGACCAATCGGCAGCAATTGCGGGAAGGAAAGGGTAAGGGGTACTCGAGTACTGTGCCGGTATCATACTCGATTATCGGTGCCAGTACGGTATGATACTATATGTGGTGTGTCATGCGGTGACCGGCCGGTGGGGTAAAGATGTCGTTCAGCAAGAAGGAGGGTGTGTGTGTGTGCGAAATTTCTTTGCTTTTCACTGACGAAAGGTCGACGTCACTGTTGGGTTTGGCTGGGATATTGGGAAAGTCTCTCTCGTATCATATCATACCGGTACCGAATGCCAGAATTTTGGAGCATAATGGGTGGGGGGCATTGTCCTGTAGATCAGTATCCTGAAAAGGGCACAGTACAGGTATGAGGGATTGCCAGGAACCTTGGGGTATCATAGCGTGCCGGTAGGGTCTGGGTACCGCACTTCCTGGCTAGTATGGTATGGTACCGATACAGTACTCGAGTACTTTCCTATGCCATCATAACAGGACAAATACGACACTACTCGCACCTCAGAGCCGAAGCCGCACATTTTGGACTGTACTCGAGTGCAGTAAATACAAGTAGTTTCCAGCCCGAGTTCCAGGCGCCCGACTTGAGCTCATCTCAGCGGCCAGATCAGCAGCAGCACGCGGAGAGCCATTTCTGGCCACAGGCGAAGGTTGTTGGATGGCTGTGATACTAGCCAAGCTACCCCACAACGAAGATTTGCCTCGCTTCCACTTGTATAAAATCTAGACCCGAGATTGAACGAGGTCGCCGAGGGCCCTGAAGGGCAGGTGGAGTGGGAGGGCCTTGGGATCAACGCAATGGGATATCTAGCCCGACCCGACCCGACCTGGAATTCGAAGTGACACTAAATACTCGAGCACTGGACCCTGAGACTACGGAGTGTCAACGCACGGTAGCATATACTGTGTTACCTCACCCCATCGCAACCTTCACAACGACTTTTTGTCAATCAAGGTACCACCGGAACCTTACCGCGAAAACCCTCTCACGCTCCCCCTCAGCCCAAGACAAGCGTGAAACGGATAAGGATAGGGGTTACTGAAACCGTTTCCTGGGGAAGCATCATGTCCAAGTAAACCCCTCTGGCCACCCCTCTCTTCCCCTCAACCATCCCCGCAGCCTCTATTCAGGTATAATAATAACCAACCGGTATCACGTTCATCCCGTATAACACGAACCATACACGTACTCGAGTACCGGTACCGGTGGAGGAAGCCGCACCATACTACATTCCACCGCAGGTGTCTCGCTTTGCTCGACGCGGGCGGGCACACCATCAAGTATCAAATCCCTACCTTACCTTATGATGGTTAGTTGAACTGCACCTTGCCGACAACCCACTCACCCCCATCCATTTCCTCCCAAACCCCCTACCCTTACACCCAATAATAACGTCACTCCCTTAACACCCTACCGTACCGTGCCGGCACATCACATAACGCCCCAACAACCACAATTTCAGCGAACCACAGCCAGAGAGGAAGGGAAAGGGTGGGGAAGGAATTGAGAAGCAATAATTATGGTACTTGTACAACAGCGGACTTTGGATCCGGAATCCCACCCTCGGACCCCTTTTCCAACACAGGCAAGGCATGACAGGACAATTGAAAAGCCGTGTTGCCATCCATCCCGTAGATACGGTTTCCCCGCAAAATGCGTGTCGCCGATCTGCAGGAGAATAGTCCGCGCTTTTTTTACTTCTTCGTCAACGTTTTCTTTTTCTTCTTCTTCCTTCCACATTCTTCACATCTTCACCTTTATTCTATTTTATTTCCATTTTATTTCTTTTTCTTTTAACCACTATTATTAAAGGAAGAGCTAAAGGGGTGAAGTGCGGTGATGATGGATGGACGGTCCCGTGACTTGGGGACTAAAGAGTCCTGGCACAGCATGGCCCGAGTCCCTTTGGCCGCATTGGATCCCATAAACTGGTTTTCGCGATTCCGCTAACCTGCCAAACTAGTCCTATCGTGGGCTAATGCCGCGATTTACAGGGATATTGGAGACCTGCGGAGATGGAAAATTGAAAGGGTCTCTGCGGTAGTAGTAACCTCTAACCCCCCCCCCCTTGAACGTTTTTATATAACTTGACGCAACCGGAGATGGTTCCTCGACTCAACCCAGCAATCACTTCACAAATCAATCCATCAATCAATTTTGCATATTCCTTTTCAGCTTCCTCTCCTTTTCGTTTTAAATAGAGTGCAAAAATATCAGAGAATACGAGTAGATAGATAAACAAACGAACAAATAACGAAAAACCACACCCCCTCTCCCGACCGGAAGCCAGCCTTAACCCAAAACCTAAAAGTACAAAAGAGAACACCCACCAAAAACCTAAATGAATATAGAAATATAGTATGATACCAGTGCCACAATGATGGGAGTCGAGTTATGTTTAATATGATGGTGATGATGGCGATGATGATGATGGCACTGACGATGAGATGGGGCATGAACAAGGAATGAAAGAAAGGGCAGAGAGAAGGGATAATGAAACGTAAAAAAAGGACTCCATACGCCGAAACCAACCCAATGCGATCCAGTGAGATAAATCCCCCCCCTTTGCCCAAAGAAACCCGTTAAAAGCAAATAACCCACCCCACCCAAAAACCGTTGGAAAGTTGGGGAAAAAGGGAAAAAAAAGAAAGAAAAAACCCCAGTCCCGAATGGAATAGAAAATCCAGGACGGGAATCATATTTTTCATACTTGTACTAGTACAGTGGAAAATTAAACCACGAACCGAGCATAGTTCTTTCTCCTTTCTTGCTCTTTTTTTTCTACCTTCCAATTATCTTCGTTCTTTCATTTTGTTCTTTCATGTTTTTCTTCTTCTCTCTTTTTGGGGGAGTTTGAGGAGAGAATTTGGGTGGTAGAGGAGGCGGTGGTAAGGGGAATATACTTTGCTTAGGAAAGCTCGGGATGAAGAATATTACGAGTGAAGAGAAGCAGGACAAACGGGGAAAAAGAAAAAAGAAAAAAGAGCAGCCGGATGAAGTAAAGGAAGGTCAGAGGGAAAATGGAGGAAGAGGGAAAGAGATAAATGAAGTGAATAGATCCCGGTGACCAATGCGCCGAACAGAGAATGGAGAGGCCCAAGGAAGCGAAGAGAGGAAGCCACTTTTGTTTTAATCAGGGGAGAAGGAGAGATAAAAAAAGAAAAAGGAGAAGAAAACAAGAGATAAAGAAAACCCTTCAAGGATACCCTGATATAGCAGCGTTCGCCAGAGCCGTGAGCCCCCCGTCAAACGATTCTGGATAATGACTGTAGGAGACCGGTTGCGGAGTGTGATACGAGTGCATTTGCGGGTGCATATCCGGCTTGTTGCCAACGGCCTCCGCAGACTCAGCCGACATCCTCCGCTTCCTGGCAGCCCTCTTGCTCCCCGACCCGCTCTGGTGCGTGCGGTAGTGCTGCATGCAATTGTCCTGCCTGCTGAATCTGGCCCCGCACCCCGTCTCCGGGCAAACGTAGTTCTTCTCCCCCGTGTGGATTCTCGTGTGTCGCGCCAGGTGTCCGGACGTTGTAAACGACTTTCCGCACTGACATGTGTACCTGCGCGAGCTCCTCTTGAGCGACGGGTTGGCGGCACTCGCCGTCTTTGGCGATGGCGGCGCGGAGGAGATTGGCGCTTGCGAGCTCGTCGGCGACAGCTCCTCCGATGTTGAAGCTATTATCATCATCGCGGGACTGGGTACGGGTGAGGAGGTTACGGACGGTGTGGAGATGTTTGGGAAGTAGGAGCTTTCGGGGACGGGGAGGAGCTTCTCGAGGGATGGTAGGCTTAGGTTCGGCGGTGTTCGCGGGGAGTACAGACTGGATCCTAACGAGCTGGATGAGGACGAGGCGGATTCGATCGAGTCATGGCGGATGGTATAAGGTCTGTGACGGTAATCTGGGGAGAGGGGTGGGGTTGGGGATGACGACGACGAAGCGTAGGAATATGCGTAATCGTTCGCAGCTTCCTCCTCGCAAAGGAGCGAAACTCGTCGCCCCGAAGAGGTGGATATGGTCCAATGGTTATTCATTTTAATAGAATGTTTCTTCTCGTTCTTCTTCTGCTTGCTTTCCTGCTTCTTTTTCTTATCTGGGACCTTTTTCGGCCGCTAATTCGCACAAGGTTGATGGTACACGGGGCGTAGGAGAACGAAGAATGTATTGTATAGATTTTGGGCGGTACTCGAAACAAATTTGGCCAGGTAGGGAGGTACTGAAGGGGGAGTGAAACGAAGAGAGAGGGATATGGAGAGCTCTCTTTATTCAGACGAAACCTGAGAGTGGCAGAAAGGAAGACAAGTATAGAAGCAGCAATGACGCTGATGTTGTCTGATAATGATGATGGGGGGGTCGGGTGAGTGATGATTGCAGAGTGAAGGTGACGAAGGTGTTAAAGCAGGCAAGAATGAGGAGGGAGAGTGTAGATAGTTAAATGTTGAGGTGGAAAAGAGAACCGGAGGAGTGGTGCTGATCCTTCTACAAGTGACAAATGCAAAACAATCGGTGACGCCTACTGTGGGTGTGGGTGGCACCCTTCGTTTTATGTCCTCGCCGCGGAACAAAGTGGTGACCGAGGAGCGTAGATGTGGATGGTACTAGCGGGGATGGTAGCAGAGACAGAGGGGGGGGGGCGGAGGAGGAGGGAGGTACCGTACCGTACCAGTACATAATCTACTAGAGAGGGGGGTGGGCTAGTTGGTAAAGACAAGCAGCAAAGGCAGGCAGACGACAGGGGAGCATGGGATGGCATTGGGGTATGAATTTGGTAGTAGTAGAATGAATAAGTGGACGAGGGGGGGTGGAGGTGGAAGGGAAGGGGGGGAAGGAAGGGGGGGGCGGACAGTGAGAGAGACCGCAGGACGGATAATCCGTACGCACGTACAAGTACGGCAACCCAAGCACGGAATGGTAACAGAAAAAAATAATAATCTTTGCTCATCCTTTCTTTTGGCACTTTTCTGAGAACTCAGAGGCTTCATAGACAAGATGTGAGGTAGGGCGTCGACATGGAATTTCAAATACGCCCTTCCCTGCCTCCGCTCGATACCGGATTTAGTATCGCTACTTCCTTATTCGTCGTTTTTACTGAATTCAACACCTGGACTTCCCTGGATGCACGAGCTAATCTGCTTTCGGTCAGAAAGGTACTTATGGTGAGAGATGTACCCCAATTTAATAGCCAAGCATTTCCTTGTGTGTGAGATACAATATGATACAGGACGAGGACAAAGGTAGGTAGGTACCTAACACACTTCACTGAGGTACCGGTGGGCTAATCAACTCTAGTATTCCTCTCTTATGGCGTGCTAAAATGGGTACAGCAATACCGGTAGTAGTGACAGAAAGTGGAAACGATAAACAATGAGATGGCTTCTTAGTTCATCTGCAATTCGGAGCCCGAGCCCTAATTAGATGAAGAATAAAACAAAAAGACAACATAGATGAAATACCCAAAAGTCCTCCCCTCCCAAATAGAGGAGAAAAAAAAAAAAAAAGTACTATGGAGCAAGAGCAGGCGAAGTGCCAAACGCGTAACAGATCAGTAACAGCGGACGGGACTTCTCCATATCATTATCCCTGCTCCGTTCACCCAACCTCACCCTCCTCCCCTTCCCACCACCAATCCTTCCACCCCTGCTCCTCTTTTTCTTTTTTCCTTTTTTTTTTCCTTTTCTTTTGCTTCTCTTCGCCCAGCCCTGTTCGACGACTCAACGTCGTGAATTCCCATATTCCTCGGGGGGAAGAACACAGAACAGTAGAAAGCCCATGGGCCATGACCACACCATCACACCCCATTTTACACCCAGGGTAAAAAATCCTTTTCCTTCCCCCTCGCGGTCAGTGGGCGACTCATGCGTTGCACCCTTCTATCCCTCCCTTCACCCTGCCATCACTCACACCCCTTCCTTCGGACAAGCCAACCCCCCCCCCCCCCTTCCCTATCCATATCAATGAGCCACAAGGAAAAAAGTGGAAAAAAGTGACCAGCACCATCCAGGTGCACTACCAATTCATCCTACCCGTCCCGGGCAGCCCTTTTCGGACTCTCCCTGGCCCTTCTTGTCGCAACAGCCACACTTTAACTCACCTTATCATACCGGTATCGAAGGTTAGCCTGGCTGTTTAAACTTCCTACCGGTACCGTACCCCAATCACTCATTTTTTTTTTTTTTTGCCCTGCTTTGACGGCTTCTTCTTTCTGTCACATATTTATCTATTTTCATCTTTTTTTTTTTTTTTTTACCCACACAACACGCAACTAGAGCTAACCTAGACAGGAGAAGGAGAAGCAGAGAAGAAGAAGAAAGACATCTTCCTGCTGCTCCCTTTTCTCTCGTAAAAAAAAAAAAAAAAAACTGGAATGAAAAATCCTGTATGATAAATCAAAAATTCAGCGCCTTTCAATTGTAGGACTCCACACTCAAGATTGGTTCCTCTGCCCCCAGCCCTATCTCTAGTGGCTCTCCACGGTAGCAACGATTCCACCAAGCGATCGCCCTTTTGGCAGACAATCGCGAACTAGCAACTTTGTGATCGACTATCCGAAAATGTACTCGAGTATTTAGCTACACACTCGTATGTACGAGTAGTATTCGTGAAGAGTAAGAGTGGAGGAGGAGAGAGAGAGAAAGAGGTTCTGTATTCTACAGTGGGCTTGGAAGTCTATGAGCACTTTGTATGGTGCCGTGCGCTCGCTGGGGCTAAATTTGCCGGTAGCTAGCCTACCGGTAAGCAACCGAAACAATTCAAGCCGGGCCAACGAGCAACCAAAGCTTGAGGAAGAGATGCCGTACCGTAGTAGTATCATAGCGGATGGATTGCGTTCCTTTCTCCCTTCACGACGTCATACCCTCTCCCCTTCTTCCTGTCCTTTCCTTTCCTTCTCTTCTTCTTTTTCCCTCTCCTCCCGTAGTGAGGAACAAGAGAAAGGGAGGGAGGGAGGGAGGGAGGGGGATTGGACACCGCCACTGTGGCTGATCTTATGTTACGACACGATAGTTATGATAGGTCGACCTCACACGCCCCCTCATTCGCTTTTCCAGCCTATGTACAGTATTTATTTATCCCCCCTTTCTCAACCCCATTAAATTTTATCATGACATTTCCTCTTTCTCTCTCTCCCTCCCCCCAGGTAAATATAAACATTTCCCTCTCGACTGACAGACAGGACGACCTAGTTATTAGTTATGTACGATACGATTACAAGCACAAAATAAACCTTGGCAGGGACAAAAAAAAAAAAATCCCTTTTTACCCAAAAAGTAAGTCTTTCGATTTCGTCGCAAAAGTAACTACCGTACCCCCCCCCCCCCAAATCGACAAGAGCTGCAAAAAAAAAAACCCCTCCAAATCGAATATGATACCATAATTAATATTATCATATCTCTCCCCTTTTTTGTTTTTCCTCTTACCTACCTACCTACCTAAGTACAGCACAGCAACAGCACAGTACAAGTAACCTAACCCCCTCCTGGTCCCGTGAAAGATCCTCCTCCTGACAAAAAAAAGTAAATATATAATAATAATGTGAGAAATCATCGATTCGGTGTGAAATCTCACGATGCAACCTGTGTGTGGGCCCTGCGGCTGCGTGATCGAGTACAGTACAGTACTGTACGTACTTACTTACCGCACTTACTTACCACGAGGAGGAGAAGTTATTATCACAATCAATCCATTTGGCCCCCCGTTATATAACTCGTACTGTACTGTATCATACTGTACTGTACTCTCCGCGCAAAAACTTAACTCGTATAGTACTTTACTGGTAGGTACAAGGCACAGTTTTTGCGGGTTAACCTAAATTAACTGTTCGGTAACTTTCTGTGGGGGAGGGGCACTATAACAAAAACCCTATCGTAGAAGAAAAAAAAAAGGAAAAGAAAAAGCTCTTTTCCCCTTTCTTTCCTTCTTTCCTTTTTCTCCCCTAGTTCTTTCTTTCTTCTCTTCCCTTCCTGTACTGGTACTCTACTCGTACTCTACTCGTACGAGTACGAGTAACGGAAAACATTTAAACTACGATCTCACGATCTATTATCTCATAGTTTTCTTTTCTTTTCTTTTCTTTTCTTTTCTTCTTTTCTTTTCTTTTCTTTTTTTTCTCATCCTCCCACCCCTCTCTCTCCTCTCTCTCTCCCCCACTGACTGTCCGATGAAATTTGCCACTTTGTAGGAGGGGAAAAGGGGGGGAGGGGAGGGGAGGGGGGAAACAAAAGGAAAAGAGAAAAAAAACAAAAAACAAAAAAACAGGAAAAACAGGAAAGCAAAGTTATCTTATACTGTTATTTATCGGATCGGGGAGTTTTTTTTTTTTTTTTGCTGTGAATTTGGTTGGGGGGTAAAAAAAAAAAAAAGGTTATCATCATAATTATCATAGTACAAGTTATTTTATATTTTTATATAGCGCCGTACGTAAAAACTCTTTTGGTTTAGATGGGTGGAGGTGTACGAGTACTCGTCGTGTCGTGACGTTTGTGAAATGGACCGGGCTTGCATGGTGGCGCACAGGGGTACATTTCGGGCAAGATTGAATCTGAATAGGCCTAGTAAAATAATTAGTATAAATAACAGTATTATTAAGATAAAAGTTTTGAATAGGAGAATTCATAGTGCATATGGACAACAGCTTGTATTGAGGATGAAGGAGGAAACAGGTCCAATTTTTAATTTTTTAATTTTTAATACTTAATTTTTAACTTTTTTCTTAACCATCTGAATAATATTATGATTTATAATAAATCACCCTTGGTGTGTAGCCGTTTATGCTCGGTTAGGTCCTTTTTGAGCTCTAATAAGGCTCTTGGCACATCCCCTGCCGCCCCCCTACAAGCCCAGTCCATTTCACAAACGTCACGACACGACGAGTACAGTACCGTATCATATTGTTGATTGTGGCTTCGGGCCTTGTCCTTATTAACTTACTGCGGTGCCGTTGTGATTTCTTCATGCAGGATGGGGGATGGGAAATTTCATTTCATTTGGTTGGATTTGTCAAAAAATGGGAGAAAAAAAAAAAAAGTCAGGGTCCACATCTACAAGTACGGTACAGTACATGGCGCATCACCATCAATCATCTAAAGGGTGGAAATCACTCCTCTCTCTCTCTCTCCTCCGCTTGACCCTTCCGGATACTTGTATTATCTATCCCTTTTAAGACAGTGGGGGGGGGGGTCAAGAAGTCAGGACAAGAACTTGTGAGTGACAAGAAAAGAAAGAGAGGAAGGCGCCCCCCCCCCAACCAAATCGCGACATCAACTTTCTACTCAAGTGTAATTTCCCAGAAGATCTGTTCCTCCCTGAACACCGTAACGGGTAAACACCGTATGATACTCGAGTTACCGGTAATATCAGTAAACTTAATGATATCTACCCAGGGCTAAACCAATTCCGCCATCATTCACCCACCACCCCTCCTCCTCCTCCCCCCCCCACCAAAGCGGGAGAGGATGGCCAGGAAGGCAAGCAGGCAGGGCAGGCAGGCAAGCCTCCCACATTGTGAGACCTGTCAACGATTCCTATTCGGGACTCGCTTCCTGTGCCCCCATTTATTCCAGTTCTGACCGTACAAGTACAAGTACGGTACCATGTTTTGGATGGATGTAGAGAGAGATTGGGGGGGGGATAGGAACCAGAGTAAAAAAAGGTCAGCATTGAAGTTTCCCAAACTTATTGCTCGCTTCCTTTTGCTGTACAATACTGTACGGTACGGTACGGCAACGGTAGGGTATGATAAATGCGAAATTCTGTATGTGTAATTCGCCAGCCAATGTAACAGTGGGGCGGCAAACAGTAAAATAAAATAAAACTGACGCTGGATGGGGGAAGAAGAAAAAAGAAGCAAAAAAGGAAAAACAGAGGGCTATCTGATGGGGTACTGTACAGTACAGTATGGTACTCGAGTACTGTATGGTAGGGTAAGAATGGATGCCTTATTTTTCCGAAGATGCTTTTTTCTATGTCGGTATGTTTGTCTTGTCATACTTTGCCATGTCGGCCAGAGTACAACACCGGTACTTGCGCCAGTTAGTAAACAGGTATGATACTGTACTTGTGCTGTTGACTTTTTTGTTACTATTTTTGTGCCATCCCAGGTCCTCGGTTTGTTTGAAGCAGCGGGCGGGAGGAGGGAGTGCAAAGAGCAAAGAAAGTAATAGTAATAGCTCGTACCACGTTGGGTGGTAGACTTCATCCGCTTGTGAAGTGTTGTAAATCACTTTAGCTTTTGTTTATTGTTTGACGTACCGGTACGTTAGAATTATTGCTAGCGGTACTACCAGCTTGCTGGCTTGCTTCCCTTACCCTTAGAAGTAGGAATTCAGTCTTCAAGTGCTGTGGTCTACCGGTAGACAATCAATCTACTATCATACGGGATTCACCATATCGCGCTAAATTTTATTGCGCACTAGGGACGACGAGCGCTCATTGGGCAAGCTCTTGGGTCTGATTGTGGCTGGGTGGACGAGAAAAAAAAAAAACAAGGGGCTTGTTG
This sequence comes from Tuber brumale, assembly GCA_014065205.1. Classification (NCBI taxonomy): domain Eukaryota; kingdom Fungi; phylum Ascomycota; class Pezizomycetes; order Pezizales; family Tuberaceae; genus Tuber; species Tuber brumale. The sequence goes on from JACCEG010000466.1 coordinate 42,930, forward strand.
TTTTTGCTCTGATACCGGTACCGGTACTTGAGATGGATTGATTATTAAAATGCCGGTATCATCGCATTGTGAGGGAGAGGGGGGGGAGAGGCGCTTGCCGATCATAGCAAATCTTGATATTGGAAGGTTTGTGGCGTAAATTGACCTCCGAGCGATAGAGAGTTTAAAATGGAGTAAAATAATTCCCTGTGTTACACTTCTGGAGATACAAGACTCGTACCCCGCATCTAATTCGTCTTTTGAGCCGCAGACTCGATTGAGAATGAGCAGGAGAGGTATGGTGACGATGATAACACCTGCCAAAGGAGAAAGGACCACTTACCGGTTCCCTCATCTGCCTTCCGGAAGTGAAACAACAACATCTATTCGAGTGTTACAGCATCTCATATGGTTGGGGGGGTGAAAAGGGTACAAAAAAATAAGCCCAACAGCGGACCCCCCGCAGAGGCGTCAATACGCAGGTAACTGGGTCCGGGTCCAGGGATTTGCGGAGGAGGGAGAGACCCTACAGATGAAAGAGAAACCCGTAAAGAACATAGCTGAAATGTTCGATGCGGGGCGTGGGGGGGAGAGAGCAGGGATCCAACGAAGCCTAGAAGAAGGGTGAGAAAGTGCGTACAGTAGAATCAAAACATTCCAGCCGAGCTCGGGTTCACGCTGATAACCGTTCGCACCGATTGATTGATTCTTCAACGGGTCCACTTCCCCCCCCATTTCAGCCTCTCATATCAGGCGGGGTTGTAAGTGATTCCCTACCATCTGACGTTCTCGAAGGGAATCCCGAATCTGATCTTGTGATCTCGCATATTGCCCAAAAGGTGACATCGGATGCGTTTTGGGCTCCGGTTAGGGATTGGTGGTTGGTGCTTCCTGCTGCCCCCCCCTGCTGTGGGGGAAAAACTGATGGAACCTGCGGGGAGCTGCGACTTACTTCTTGTTCTGAGACCTTTATTATTGTTATTATTACTGTTATTTTACCCTGTGCCGATATTTGATAGATCCAAAATCTACAAGTGAAGATGTTATCAATCCCTAATTTCTAGAAGTTCCACGCGGAAGGGTCCACAACTTTCCGATCATCTCCAGATAAGGACCCCAGGGACTGGCAGATCATAGAGGTTCGCTCTTCTATGTGCAACAATAACTCTACCCTCTCAATCATTGACAGGATCTGATTTGGCTCGTGGTTTTCCCGGGTTCGGAGTATGCCTCGCGGTTTGGATAGTAGTCCCGAGAATGGAAGAAACGCAGGAACGGGCTGGAACCCAACAGCACTCGCGGTAAATTGTGTTTTATCCCTAATCGCACTGTGTGCTTTCCCACTCTCCTCCAAATTCCTTTGTCGTCAAAGAAGGGAAAAACAAGGAAGTCGTATCATAATTCTTTTCCAAATCCTCCTCAATTAAGGAAACAATAATGGAAAAACAACACATAATTAAAAATTATCCCATCGTCCTTTTTTCGTCGTACCATTTTTTTTTTCCAGCCATACCTAAGGTAGCCCTCTACCGGAATTTACCGCTTTCGCGAGCTGGCTGGTATCGGGTCGATTCTCTGAGTGAACGATGTGATGGTCAGTGACTGCAATGATCCTTTCCCCCATCCTCGATCATCCAACGTTATTTGTTCTAGATTTTGGATGATTTTCTTCATGATATTATTGCTTCGAGAGCCCTTTCGTATCTAATAAAGCAACGGGGCTGCTACGTGACGTACCAGCGTATCTCTCGTACGAATCCAAATAAAGATCGCCAGAGCTCACGGTATTCTTTACAGCTTCACTCGACTCGAGTGCATTAACCCAAAGCCCCAACCTACTGCCGGGCTCGGCCACAGGCCAGCCTCGATATGGATGCAGAACTCTTGACAGCCGGAGTAACCAAGGAGCGATTGAGACATCGACAAAGGTTACGTATGGACCCTGTGACCGCCATTGCACGGGAAATGTCAGTCCAAAAATAAATTTAAGCTCTCCTCTCAGGGTGACCGTCTCAGCAAGACTCCCTCCCGGGATTTCGGTGGCATTATGGGTGGAGCAATCTTGGGTAGCTACAAGATCGGAGCTCACCAGAAAAAACGGACCAGCAGCATCTGCTGCGTCAACAATTTTGGAGATCTGCAGTACATAACGCAGAATCGTCAGTGATCCGCATATGTCAAGTGTAAGGTGTGACAGTCCGATCTGATGGGGATTCAAGATTTTCAATCTCGGTCCCACTATCGGCAAGGTGCAAGATGTGAGGGGTTCGGCAGATGTGACATGCCACTGAATAGCAAAATGGGTCACGCTGCCTTGCCATGTGGCTTTGGCTTGTCTCTGACACCGTGCTTTGCACTGAGTGCAGTGCGGTACCGTATGCCATACCACTTTTTTCCCTTTATTTTCTCTTTTGTATTTTCCTTTTTTTTTGTCCACTTTCTTTTTTTCGTGGTTTCGGGGGTAGTGAACTGACTGACCTCAACCCTTAGCTCTTCGGCGTATTCAATCTGCTTCCCTTGCTCCTGCGCTTGTAGGTAGCGGTAAAAACCCGGTACGATATTACGGTTTACCTGTACCCAGGTTCTGTAAATCCCATCCTAAATAGACATCTGGAGCCAGAAAACAGGGGCGTGTTTACGTGGTCCACCCATAGCCTTGATGTTGCCTTCAGCTGCGGGTGCTGAGGGAGTAAAGCCGTGCCGACTTCGAGGTCCTCTAGATATTCTAGTAGAACAGTACTCTCGTAGCACCCCCAACTATATTATTTGGAAAAAGAAAAAATAGAACATTAGAAATCTCGGTTTGATTTGGCTTATCGAACGTACTACACTCCTCAACTGCCGGAATCTCGTTGCGAAGAAACTTACTCTCCATGCTTCAATGCCGGGACTAGTCCTCTTGGATTAATTTCCAGCAAACTTTGAGGCTTCTTGTATGGATCAACCTCAATGTATTGGTAATTAAGCCCCTTGACTTCAAGTGCGATCCATACTCTCTGAACAAAGGGGCTACTCGGTAACCAGGTTAGCAAACGGAGGCTAGACTAAACGACTGATTGACACTGCCTATTGGAAATACGGCCGACGTATTCCCTTTCCCCCGAAACGAAGCAAAGTTAGGATCTAGTGAGGTAGGGAATACAGACCAAAAACAGCTTCCAAATAACTTCAACTCGTTAGGCTTCGAGTGCCGCTTTACCGTCTGTAGTGCTTGACCTGACGCTTTCTTATGGTAGGTTTTCTGCGAATGTTTCCCACCAAACTCACCTCCCCGAGGAGGTGAAGTTGAAGAACTGTCAATAGACATATCCCTGATGTTGCTGAGGCTGGGCAAGATTTTCGGGCAATTGGATTCTAGTTGACGCTGGGATAACGGTGATCATATGGTATTCGTAGAAAGCCACGGAAATGGTAATGAAACTTGCGGGAGATTTCTGGGTATCAAAAAACCACAAAGGATTCATGAAAACAGCGTCATCGCATGAGCATAGATTATTATGTCTTGTGCTTGGTGATGTCGCTTAGACGAGAGGTAGGATTCAAGAACGAATGACATCGCTTCTAGAAGAGCAGAGCCTCGGGTATAATAATATAGTGTAGTTTCACGCCACCCCCCGCGGAAGAAACCGACGTGGCGGCGCGCGGGGGGTGAAAAAGAATTGTAGGGGAAAAAGGTATGATGATGATTAATGGAGAGATTGACAAAGGCTGAGTTAAACTCACCTGTACTTTCTTCATTTCTTTCTGGCGTTTGATGCCTTCACGCTCTATTGTGCACTTTTTGATACGATCACTTTCCTCCAACGTATGTCTGTGGACCTCACCCAGCAGTCCTGGGATTCCATATTGGTCCATATCCACAGCCTTATTGGATGCTAGTATGCCCAGGGAGTGCGGACCGTCCCCTGCTCCTGAGTCATTCAGCTGTAGTTCATCTCCAATCCCTAAACCCATAACATCTTCCAACTGTTGCTCAAGAGCCTGTCCATCTGCCGCGGAGCCCTCTCCTCCGACATCCGCTGGATCTCCAATCCTCGCTCTCTGTGGGAGCCCTTCCTTCCTCACTCTTTCAATAGTAAATGTCTTCCCTACACCGCTTCCATCCTCCGCTATCGTCTCTACTACCTTTATCTTCATATCGCATAGATCCCGTTCCCTTGCGGCCCGCTTCCGCTTCTTTTTGTTCGGATCTTGATTCTGCGGTGTCCCCGGGGGTCTCCCTTTGAGACGGCAATCATAGTAGTGCGTTTGAAAAGGCCCTTTCTTGGACTTTTGCGTGGATCGATGAGACCTGATGAATTTTCTTAGCAGCGTTGTATTAGTTGGTAAGGTGAGGGGAAAATACCAGATATTGTCAACGTAAGGCCAATATGTGATCCATCTGTTCCAGGCGAGGTACCAAGTTGAAGGAAAATAAAACCAGTTAGCGTTGATTCGACTCAAAATTGTAGTGGGGTGGTGGGGTGTCGAAGATAAGGGTCAATACTCCTGCTCACTCAGTGTCATCACCTCCGTTACGTGAAAAAGTCTGCTCCTCCACTCTTCAAGACTAGTTGGCGAAGTGGCCATTGTTGTTATGAGAATTCTGGTCGGGATCCGTGCTTCCCGCAATAGGACGAGTGACGAACCCGTGAAGATTGACGAGACAGGGTGGGGGTTAGCGAGGTCGGCAGTGCAGATGAAGGAATGTTGCGGACGAACTGAAGCGGCGGTAGTTTTTGCGGCTTTTGTGCTCGCCGCTTTGGCCGGCCGTTGGAACAGTGGATAATAGTGGCTGGGGACTTCGCATCTGTGGCGTTGACATTGTAGGGTCGTCAGTGCCTAAACCAGCCTGCGCCGCTGCTGAGTCACAAAGGGGAAACCCTTTTTTATCAAGGTCGCCAAGACTTCTTGCCAAGATTGAGATACCTTCACACCGAATGCTCGGAACGTTAGCTACTACCCGACGTCAATTAGAGTGCGATGATCCTCTGGACCGGAGTACCCTGAACCCCCACACAAAAGCATTTAAAAGCATTTAAGTGTGGAGCTGCCTCTGGGGGCCATTGGCCTCTATCGGTTGACTCCTAGTTCGCGCGATCAACAGTTATGAACTCTGACTTCAACATTTTGCCTCGAGTTAGCCTTTATGACTCGCTTCAAACAAACCAGTATCAAGAGACTCCGTGCACATAGGAGAGGCTAATCAGTGGTTATCGGGGAGCTTGGTCAATGGTTTGCTATTAGTGTTTGGGCGGTATGATACCATGGAAATGGTATAGCTTGGAGGAAGACTCTTTTGCTCCCGAGATATCTCAACGTGTCTGCCTTCTTCGCGGATATCTGTGTGTTTGTCAGTCGACTAGGCTTCGAATGCCTCCCACTGCAGATATGAGAAGGATAGAGAGGCCGAGTAGGGAAACTTCCTTTGTGCTTGTTCGTGCTGACCCGTTTGCCAGCTCCCAGTGTCCCGCGCCAGCATGGGAATCGTATTCTAGGGCCATATGGCAGCCGTAGGGGTAGTTGGATGGGCATGGATTTTTCTTCTTTCCGGTCTCTTTCCGGTCTCGGTATTCTAGTCGGATTTTCGTTGGGCTGCAGTGCGGTACGTGTAGCGCTATGGACGCTGTAGGGTTTTGATAGAGGCCTTGTTGAAATATTGGGGGATACGAGGTCAAGGAGTTGTGAGAGTCGGATTGGTCTTTAGGAGAGGAGGATTTGTTGAAAGAGAGATTGTTGTTTACCACGATCCGGAAAGGGAGCAATAAGGGGAAGGAAAGAAAAGCGGAAGGAGCAAAAAGAGAAACAAAGGAGACAGGACAGAAATTCAGAGGGAACAAGGTGACCAAGCTGCCAGAAGGAAATAATATCCATATGACGAGACGCAAGCGCATCCTCCAACACCAATTCTCGGCAAGATCATGTATCATCACTCGGGCAGGGTGGCATTATCAACTCTCTCCCAAACATTGAATTAAACTCAAGCCTAAAACGTGCTAACCAAAGTTTTCGCAATCGCCGCACCATTTGCCGAGATCTAGCTTAGGGGCTATCGGTGCTGTACTCGGGTATGGTACTTGTATGATATCCGGCAAAATGTATCTCAAAATAAGGCTAGTGTTACACGACCGCCCTACCAGCAAAAACAACGGTGTATCATTTTTAGACATTTCATACCTGATATGGGTAGAAAAGAGCGGGAAAAAAGATGACCAGGGCCATGTGGAGTAGCTAGGAGACAGGTTCCACCGGTGGAAAAATTCTTGTCTGGACAGTCACTAAAGGAGTAGGTATCGTAGTATGGTGCATTTCAAATATGGTATCAATTGGCGGTTCAATCTATTCATTTATGAGCTCCTTAGGAGCGCCATCACAAAAGTCTTGGTTACCTCCCCTTTGGTCCCGATTCGGCATTATATATGATAATAAAATCCCCGGACTTAGAATCATGAACGATCACTTAGTGAGGCTGCTCTATTTAATAGTGGCTTATAATACTCCTTTTTTTCCACTTGGTCTGATCTATCGGTGCTCCTACTTATCCCTTGCCTCATCACCCAAATCCCCCCCCCCTTTCCTATCGCACTTGGGTACATGGATCTTCACCTTGAGACTAAAGAGGAAATCTGGGGGTTTTCTGTACCAGCTTGGCTGGAGGGCGGAAGCGGAAGGAGAGCGCATGCTACCGAGCGCGTTTTGGTGTACCCGGCCACCTTGCGTCGGGGGCTGGGTGGCTGGAGAGGTGAGAGGGGATGCTGTGGGGCCAGGATACTAGCGCGGACGGGTTGGAGTTGGACACTATGGGGACAAAATTAGGTCCATGAGCTAACCAGATGCCAATGATATTGGGAGTCCATTGACTTGATTAACCAACCGATTAGTCTCTGTTTCTGGTGCCCGACTTCATCTCGGCCGTGCGAGTGCCGTATTGTAGCCGATTAACTTGGGGGTAGGAAAGAGTGGGCTGGCATAGCCTGATGGGTGAGTGCAGCGCTTAGGTTCATTAGCCAAGTCCTCAGAATCATAGCCTAGTCGTACAAATTTACCAGCCAGATGTTTACACTCTGAGGGACGAGACGAACTGCAGACTCCCCCTCACCGAGCCTCTGTAGGACCAAAGATGAGAGTGCATCTCAAAACTACTCTGTAAGCGGCCTCCGGTATCATCCCTTTGGCTATATGATACCGGTTATCGTATTACTATTAGAAGCTGGGGCTGGAAAACATAGCTCGTACACGAGATTTAGGTGGTGGCATCCTCTGCTGCGGCTCGGGAGCGATTGTGATAGCGGGGCGGGTACATGGAAGGTTAGATATTTGCTTTGAAATGAATAAATAAGTAAAATACCGCATAGCGGTTCATCCTCTGAGCCCTTCGGGTGACATGGAATGAGTGTATCAGGAGTGGATAGCCCAGGCTTTCGCTATCTATCAGTCTTTATTGCGATATCAAGGATCACTCAGGTTGCTCTTTACTCGAGTAGGCCCCCCGCCATCAATATGTGAGGTCTTTTCGTGGGGTGACATAGATGCTGTGCCGTTAGCCTGTGTGCATGTGGGCCTTTGGCATATGGAACCCCAGCAGAATACATTTGTACCTTTATCAGTATTTTTGAATCCTGGTTTACACTCCGGCTTATGAAAACTACCGAATTTCATTTCAAGCCCCACTTTTTATTATTATTACGAGTGAAGATCTTATGAAGGATGCAAAAGTGGTCACTAGGGCCTTGTATAAGGGTTTTTAAGGGAATCCGGACATCTCTTCTTGGCCACATCAGATTCTCTGGGAGGATCAACTAGGCTGGCAGGGAGAGAGCTGAAAGATAAGATTGCTAGGACCTGTTAATATTCTGTATAGGATCAACACGTACTCTACAAGCAAAGATTCTCGTGAAAGGCAGTGTCCGTGAATCTTCGTTGCTCTCGCTGGCAGACCAAATGATGGTACGAGGTTGCTGTCGATTTTCAGAGCAAAGAGACCAGGGTCGGGATGTAACTCGCCCTACGATTTTGCACGCGCTATATGTATAATACTTGTATACCGGTATCGAAGTGAAACGGCTTTCCAAGGGAGCATACAGGAATTTTATTTTGTGGATGAAATTTCGAACCAAGTAGCAGCACTCAGATCGATCGGTCGGTCAGCAAAATTTAATGATAATATTATTATTATTATTATTATTATGGCGAAAATCGGGTGCTTGGCTTTCAAATCTATAAAGCAACAGAGAGGGAATATCCGTATATCCACGTTTACCCCACACCCTGAGCCCCCCTCGCTTATGGTGGTGCAGACAACGTCAGCAAACCCTTGCATACCATAGGGCCTGTATTCGAGACCCTTCTGCTATGCCACGCGGTCGTGAAACCTTGACTCTCCTCACCGACGTCGACCACCCCTTTGCGGTCAATAACTTCCGAGAATCATGAGAATCGATGGAACAGAGCTTCCTGCCCAATCCGAAAATCGCTCGGGTCAAGGACCTTGTGTCATTTTGGGGGCGAAAAGGTCGGGATACCTACCTGTGGCTCCCTAAAATGGGTTGATTATGACTAATGTGGTGCACTCGACTACGTATGTCCTCCCCAGTAGTCGGTAATCCTGGAGCACAACATATCGGAACTTTTTTGGTAAGAGTTATTATCAGCTATCCTAATACTGTGATATTATCATAGCAGTTTTAAGCAATGACCTTTGGGAGGTCGGAGAGTAGGGTACAAGTCTAGAATAATCTTTTTTTAATAAGGGGAAATGGTTAAAGGGAAATAATAACAATAAGGTGGCCCTTCTACAGCAGACGGGTGACAAATTAGGGCCCTTTGAGCCAAGGTGAGGATTATCCCTCGGTGGGAATTTTCGGTGCTCTCTTCCGCAAGTACAGCCTGGCTAGAGGCACTCGTCAACGTAGTTGATCTTGGCCGACTTGCCTTCATCAACGCCCCAGCTTCCCCTCTATTACCTTCCTACCTCACCTTCTGGTCCGTCCCCTTTCCTGCGCTTCACTCGGATGCACCGTGCCACCGGCTAAGACCCCAAAGTGGCGGGAGTACTCAGTTTAAAGCTGACAGCAAAGTTCTCACCGACAAGAATGATTTTGAGCAACCTGCATTACCTAGACCTCTGATTCCAGAAATCAGCTTATCGGCAGAATTGCCTCCCGGCATCAAAAAAGGAAAAAAAAAGTCTACAGATCATTGATGCTGCACCTGATAATATGGAGCAAGTCTCCCGTCTCGCAACACTTCTTATGGCAGGACTAGGAAAAGTCTTATTTAGGTTACTGTTCTCCTAATTTTTGATTCTTGGTCGGCGGGATTCTTCCTTCCGGAGGGCAAATGGGATCCGAGATCGGGGTCTGTGTGCAGGGAAACCGGTAGGGTTGAGGTACTGAGTACTCGTGCATGCCCTGAAAAAAGAAAATATCATGGCAAAAAAGGGAAACACACTCCTGACATGCTAATGGTATTTCATGATAGCTTCCTGGGCATCGGCTAGACCTTGATGTTTCCAGACAGGAAGAAAACTGCGTCTTAGCGATTCTCCTTTCTGTATCAATGCGAGTGAGATTCCACAAAGGCCCAAATGGGAGCTACCAGTGGCGTGGGGTTCCTCTTATCTGCAGCGATTTTGGTGCTCCTCCAGGAATCCGGCCGGGTGGAATATCAGCTGGCTCTCTGTTTATATTAAATATCAATGATAGCTACCGGAAAGCTTACCTTCGCTCTCTGAAGTTCATTTTTGGACTAGGAGTAACACGGTCGCGGAAGGAATATAAGAATACGAATTTAGCGACTAGGATCCAGATCGGAAGTTATAGGATGGCGCGCATGGTCGTTAGAAAATGGATACTATTTGGGGTGCAGAATGCTGTGGGGTCAGGTCTTGGGTTCAGGTACTTGTCTGTAAGTGTTGGTGGCATTGTAAGTTGCCGTACCAGTATACTCCATGATTTTTTGAGCGTGTGAGAGCTCATGATGCGAGTTGCCGAGATGCTGTCAAGGTGGAGCGAGGGGACGATAAGGATCGACTGGATTCTATCATAAGTATTTGGCTGCTGCTTTGGGTGAGGTCTTTGTGATCTTGTCGGTGGTGCTTTTATCCTCGAGAGAATGAATGTAATCACAGTGTGATTACGGTCAAGGTATTCAAAGAATGCATTGAATCTAGGGCAGTGCAAGGGTTTCATATAGCTATGATATATCAATAATAATATCATTATTATGGTCTGGATCTTTAGCTTACAATATCAGAATCACGTGAACCAATAGTACCAGTACAGTACAACTGTGACGTCAGCTGCTATCAACCACAAAGATCTCATCTCAACCTACTGCAATCCAGGCCCGTCCCCACAACTTCCACAACAACCCCAATCTACCATCGAGAAATATCGCCAAGGCAAACTCCGCAACAGCGTTTATCTTAAAAAGAACTCGAAACAGGATGTCGTCCAACGAAGAACGCACTTTCACCCGCCTCCTCGATGAGCAACGTGCCCAAAACAACCCCGCATCCGCGAATAGGATCAGTGAAGCAGAATGGCACACGAAACTTTCTGGAAAGAAAATTGTCGACGGCCAAGCTAATTCTGTACGACACCCCACTTGCCTGATTTCTCCCTCCAAAATACCCTCGTACTTGGGAAGTAATAGTAATGAGCTATTTTGCAGGCGGATACTTTTAGCAAGAGGGATTTACCGGAGAAGCATAGGGTAATTCACCCCGGAGCGATCGTTACCAAGGATTACTATCCTGATAGGTGAGATGTTTCTCAGACTGGAAACGCACGATGATGAAGTGAGTGTTAACGAAGGTCCACCGTTCTAGGTTGAACGTACATGTCAACGAGCAAGGGAATGCTACCCACGTTACTTATGGTTAAGCGATAGTAACCTGATAGACTGGGAGATTGAGTTTTGGGGCTAGGGGAGATTAAACGGTCTTTTTAGAGCTGGAAATGAGAGGTATATCACATGGAGAGTTGATTGGTTTTTAGGCGGGGTCGAAGCTATTCAACTTTTCCTGAATCGTACAGCGCATCGCTATATTTTACTCGGCTGGGGAGTTGATCCATGAACACTGTCGTGTTGTCATAGATACCCTTAGCAAATCAAAAACTACAAAGCGTTCAAGGAATTTCTTCTCTTTACAGTCAATAGGCATAGCCGCACATCAGAAAGGGCCACTTATTAGGGGTGTTCACGGGCCAACCCTAGTATCTGAGGACTTGTGATAAGGGATCTCACGTCAACAATGCAGGCAGCGAGGTCTCTACTCCACCTCACTGCAGTCTACCCACCGAGGGTCGAATTTCGGGAGATATACCATCGTGGGTTGTTTTTTCAGGAAAGCGGGTAGAGAGATTGCGTGTTGGGTCTTGAGCATGTTCTATTTCGGTTCAGATTTTATTTTCTTATCCATGTATCCTCTTATTTGTTTTACGCTATTTCGGGCTCTATATATCAAGGTTCTCTGGCCGACCTAACATACCTCACGATGACCCGAGACAAACGGCAGCTGTGCTGGATTGTGATCCCCAAGCAAGCTGTCTGCTTGACGGTTGTTTCATGTTATAGCCTAGTGCGTTTCGGGTCACCATGAGGTCGGTAAGGAACGGTTATTTTGTTTGCCACGGTGTCATGTTTCTAGCCGGCCGAATCGGTTGAGCCTATTGCCGTTTTTGCTAATCTCCGATCGAGCATGCCCTATCCTTAATGAATAGTGGGTTTGGCTGGGGTGTCGGAAAGACTCTGTAGACGGGCATGTGCATTATTTGTGGGGAACGGTGTATTCTGACCTGAATTTGATATGAGGCGAAAGCTTAAACTCTCTCTTGTGTCTTGTGCACCTGTCTCTGAGCTAGAGCTCGGGTCGGGGACATGAGGATGCCATATCTGACTACCATAACGACCGAAGTTAGAGGTGTCGGAATCAGACTGAAGCCATCATCTGATCGGCGACTAGGGAGGTGGTAGTGACCCTGGGCCGTAGGGGCCCTCCTGGGAGACGAGGGTAATGTTATATATTGGAACCAGAAGGAAACCGCACTCACTGACACGTTGCTCGGGTAGGGTTTTTGAAGGGGCAGCACGAGTGATCTCGCTTGACCGGGCAGAAAGTGTGGATTGCCCCGAACCCCCCCGAGTGCAACTACAACTTCGCTCAAATTTCAACTACATCCGCTGCGAAAGAGATAACGATAGCAGCCCGAAGAGAGCTCTTATGAGGTAGTTTTGTAGTAATTGAGAGTTATGGGGAGGAGAAAAAACCGGAGGTTATCAGGCTTTTGAGTTGTAAGTGAGTTCACTTAGGTTGAGGAACAATCTGTATTCTCTCCCTTTTTTGGCCAGTACTGTACATGAATCTGCTGTAGCTCAGGCCATCTAGTTGGTGAGGTCTGAGCAAACTTTCTTTCTGTTACTAGGAGCCGAGCTAAATCGATGGAATACGTCGATCCAGTCTAATATGGCAATCAGCGCGCTCCCGGCTTAGAAGTTTTTGCCAAGCTTAAAAACTAACTGGATTCAATTTTTTTTAGGATAGTTTCTCTCTCTCTCGGTAATGCGGGGTCTTGTGGATCATTTTTCTACTAGGGCCATTGTAGAAATTTTGGAGGAGATTGTAGCTTCCATGAGGTTTCTCAACGTTCACATGAACTATGGAAATTGTTCCCAGCGTGTATAATTGTCTCGGCTCTTGGGAATTGGATAAAGAGATTTGATGAAGTTAACCGAAAGACCTCAGCGCAGCTGTGTGATAATATCTCGTGAGCATCAAGAGGTGGAGCTCAGAAGTACCTGGGGCTATTTTACTAAAATATCATTAAGCAATATAGCGGGCTGAGTCTTGTAGTCCATATTAGATGATATAGTTACTAGTAATGGAATTCTGAAGTAGGGTATCTATCCGGGCCCTATAGCTTGAGAATTGAAGTTCATAGACTAACAAGGGCTTTTTTTCACTTCACCATAGTACTAGGGGGTTGGCAAAGGTCAGACGCACTTCCGAAAAAGGGGGGAGTGGGGATTGTGTGAAGACCAAACTAGATTAGGAGATTCAAGTGATATCTGGTGAGTATAATTTGGTGTTGGCAAAAGATTGAGCACACTTGTGAAGGAAGAGGAGGCAATTTTTCCAATTCACTAGGACTGTTTGAGCAGATTGAATGGTATTCAGTGATTATATTGTTATAATATTATAATATATAATATATAAAATTAAAATTGAAATAATGAAAAGGAAAAAAAAAGGAAATTTCAGTATCTTGTAGGTCCTCAATTTGCATTAATTGCAGCTTGTAGCTATTGGAGTATACTTAGGGTGAGATTTTCAAACCTCTTACTGGGAATAAAATTTCAAATGGTATTTAACACAGTTTCAAGTATAGGAATATCTACAATTCTTTTCCATATTTTATTTAATTTATTCTCCAGATTGAGTCATAACTCTTTAATTAAGTTGAAATCTGGTAACTAGAATAGCCATTGTATTATTTCCATTTCTATCAAGTTTTAGTATCAAATAACATGTTTCTTATACTTAGGTATCTTATTCTAAACTATGGTTACCCCTCCATACACTCCACAATAATAGTATGAAAATAGAATGAGATAGAAATATATAATTATTATAATAATATTATAAGATAGAATCAACTTACACTTTGTTTAAAATAAAGACTAATTTAGGATTTATTGTTCTATAGAAGCTACATTATTGTAATGAGTATAATATTTATCTGATGACTTCTATATTATCCACAGTTAATTGTGTAAGCCAGTTATTGAAAAAGATAATTTATGAGTCCATAAAATGTGAAACTGATTCTCAAAATTAATTCAAATATTCCTGATATGGTATTAATATTTGAATAACTAATTGGCTGCAATTCAACTCTTCAAGACCTTTTGAACTACTAGTATATTCCTTGATACTCTTATTAGATATTGCATATCCTCAGGACTTGTATTTGCAACAGTTTTTTAATTCTTATCAATTTGGTCTGAATCATTTCTTGTGTTTCAAAAGCTTGTTATTACTTTAGTTAAATGAAATGCAGATACAGAATCTCCAGCTCTTGTAATATGGTCTCTGATTGCAAGTTTGTTATTTCATAATTCAATCTTAAAATCACCAACAAAAGTAAATACTTACATCCTTTGTATCCTGTGCCTCTGATACACAGAATGCCAGAATTTCAACTGCAATTCAGGATATAAGTGGGCTTAGCAATGGCTATTAAGATGTAGTCACTAGCAGTCAAGTACAAGATATATAGGATGCAGCCAGACATAGCAACCAAATCTACAGGTGATACAGGATGTGAGCAGATATGCATTAGCAAAAATTCATACCTGTGTCCAGTATGTCCAATGCATCAGATGCAGTGGATGTGTGTAATGTGAACTGTGAATTAGGATGCAAAGTGGCATAGCAACCACTCATAGGATATGGCTACCTGACTATAGGCTGTAGAGGACTCAACCAGATGTAGCAACCAAATGCACGAGGGATACAGGACAAAATCAAATATATTGTGTCAATCAATTAAAACATATACCTTGCTCATTGTATTACATAACACTCAACCTTGTTTTAACTGATACTGGTTATTTGATTACTGATATAAGGATTTAGGACACACAAATTGAGAAGGTTTACGAGGGCAGACTTGTTAGGCTAGTGAGGTTTATATATTATGTTTTATATTTGATTTTAGGCATTGATTGATGCCTAAGTTATTTGGGTTTGTTTAGGCTACAAGATAGCGGAGAAAAAATGTATTTAATGACTGCTATCTTCCCAGAACTTAGGAGAAGCAAACCTCGACAGACATAGTTCTCAATATACACAGTTCAGCAGTTACTTCTTTTCAGTTTGCATTTGAATAGCTATCAAGTCCAGGACTTGGAGAAGCTGGTGATACAGTACTATACAACTATTTAGTAACTCTATCGAGATTTCTGTTAGTTATAGCTATATCCCACCTCTTTGGGATCTGAGTATAGCTACTAATAGCTCTATCGAAAGACACTCTCACTTGGCACCCTTAGCACACTAAGGAGAATGCGTTATATGTTTTTAACTCTAACTTGGTATTGATTTAAGAAGTGTAAGGCAGAGGAATGATTACCTCAGGCCTACAACCAGTCACTTACTATAGGCGACAGCTTAAAAACTCAATCTGGTAGAGAGATCCCATGAAAGGAGATTGTTAAAAGGAGAAGCAAAGCATCGCAGACTGCAGTCTCTTCATCTGTTAGGTGGATGCCAAACTCTCGTATAACTGAGAGACTTAGGTCAAATCTTTGATCAGAGAATCTGTCAAGGAAGGCTCGTCTTGATAAAATAGGTAACATCAAGATTTGTATTGTAAAAGATTTTATATTAATAAGATCTCTTCTCTATTACTTGATGATTTCTGTAAAGCTCAGAAGGCATTTTGATATTTATATACCGCGTCTGAGTGTTCATGGACTACTTCTAACTCCTATGCCTCCGAAGTACCACATGGGTTTTAATACGCAAATGTCCAGAATCTTATAAGTGCGAGCGCTGTTTGACCCTGAAACTTATCACACTCTTTCGTGGTTACAGAATAGTATTCCTTCATCGAGATGACTGTGCTATTTGTTATACCAAACAGCGGCCTTTAACTTAGTTGTCCATATAGACTATTATATTACTTTAGTCTTGTTGACTATCATTCTAGTAGTCTCTTCAGTCATGAAGTGATCAGGTTCAAGCTGGGCCACTTAGTGCCAATCGCAAGTCCGAGCCCAACATGTCAATATTGTAAGGGTCTCCGACTTCTCTAGGTCTTCCTTTCTGAGCATGCTTCCCCTTAGTTGGCCAGCCTCCGTAGAGGGGTCTTATTACTCGGACCAACTGACATAGAGCTGATCTCAGAAGGGTATAGGTGGATTTGGTATGTTCTCAATAGTCTCCACTACTGGGACATCCTCTTAGAGTATTTTACTGAAAATGTCCCATCATTTTCAGCCTATGATTTAGGAAGCCTAACTTTGGAGCCTACTATCTCAAGGCACCTCTAGCAGATTTCTTCCGTTCTACTTCGCAGATGTTGCCGAAGGAGCCCCTCATATATCCAGTGAGCAGCATACTGTCAGGTGTACTGCGGTGACGTATATGGTGTTATGAAGTGGGCTTCATTGATGTGACATTGTAGTTACAGGATGCAACTTGCAAAATCTCCCTAATAATGCATGAGCCCCATAAGGGGGCCAAAGGAGGATGTTAGCCTTTGGTAAATTGCGAGTCTGTGCACAGTTTACCCTACTGTGGGTCTGTGCACTTGTCTCTGATTTCCATATACCTAACATCATCTGAACAAGCAGTACAGCAACCAGCTAGGGACCAGGAATGAAAGTTATCTTCTGACCTACCTGGTGAAAGCACTAGGACCCATGGAGACTTTCCTACAACACTCATGAAAGGAGCCTGTAGTGGTCAACCAGGAAATGATTGTTAGGCAGATGCTAAACTCTAATTTGAGTTGAGAGAGATGTAGGCCAAATCTTTGATTGGAAAATCTGTCAAGGAAGATGTTAGGTATAGGAAAGTCAGACACAATAAGTGCACAGACCTCACGGTAGGGTAACTGCATATAGACCCTCGATTTACCGAAGCCAACACCCTCCTCTGGCCGCCTTATGGGGCCTGCACATCATTAGCGAGATTTTGAGAGTTGCGTCCTATAGCTAAAATATCACATAAATAAAGCCTACTTCATAATACCATATACGTCACTGCAATCTCTCTGACTGCATGTTATTCACGGGTTATATAAGAGGGGACCTTTGGCGACATCTGGGAAGTGGAACAGAAGAGATCTGTTGGAGGCGCATTGAGCTAATAGGCTTTAAGAATAGGCTTCCGAATTATAGACCGCAAGTGACGGGACATTTCTAGTGAAGTACTCCAAGAAGATGTCCTGGTAGTAGATGCTATTGAGGACATACAGAATCCACCCATATCCTTCTGAGATCAGTTGTAGGTTGGTTGGCCTTAGTAATAGAACCTCTCTCTGGAGACAGGTGGACCAATAATAAGTATGCTCAGACAGGAAAACCTAGATAAGTCGAAGACACCTAAGACGTTGACACATCGAGCTTGGACTAGCGATTGGCACTAGGTGGCCTAGCATGAAACTGATCACTTCATGACTGACGAGATTACTAGAATGATAGTTAACACGACTAAAGTAATATAATAGTCTATGCAGATAACTAAGTGGAGGGCTACTGTTTGGTATAAACAAATAGCGCTGTCATCTCGACAGAGGAATACTATGATGCGTAAATGGATAAGTGTGTACCTCATTTAGCAGTGTTTTCAATCGAACATTACCCACCAAATAATGATCTTAAGCCAGTAAAAAAACCATAGAAATATAGATAAAGTAAAGGAGAATAGAAGTATGATTTTTTTATTTTGTAAAAGCAATTAGAAGGAGCAGAATCCTCATTTAAAGAGACCAAAATTTTGGTGTAGATTCATTGCCATGGCATTGTGCTACAAAATGAAAAGATGACTAATCTAGAGATTATGAATGTGCTATAGTGTATCGTAAGTATGAAGACAAATGAAATCATTACAGCCAGATGAACAACAATCAATGAATGCATTATGGCTGGACTCAAAAAATGAACCCGACACTGCTGCTCTACTGGTCAGCTTGGAGGTCGACCCAAAAAGACCCCAAACACATCATCCTCTCCTGAAGCCTTACCAATCCCTGAGTAAGTGGTTGAGAATGAAGTAGTTATGGAAGGTAAATCTCCATTTAAACACTATTTTTAGTGCTGGCTTTTGTAGTGACTAACCAGTATATTATGCTAATTGTGAATAGATGACCAGAATCCAACTGAATTCCAAGGTGGAAAAAAATCACCTTGTCGACAAACTCTCTGGAGATGGAAGCAGAAAGCTGAGGCACAACAAATTCATCTTCAGTCCAGTATGAATGATGGCCCAACACGAGTACCAGTTATCGCAGATGAAGGTCATAATTTGACTACAGAAAATGGAACAAATGAAAGTGATAGGGGGGTAGTTGTAGCTAGGACTCAGAGTGAGGCACAGAGAGGAGTTCAGAATTTAATAGAGGTGGAGGAGGAATTGGAAAAGCCTGCGGGGCAGGAGGGTATAGTGGGACAAGAGGAACTGGAACCACTGGAGGCACAGGAGGAACAGAGAGCATGTGGGGAAGATATTTTGGATGATGCTATTCGAAGGTGGCCCATATTGTCCAAGTATGAAACCACACAATACAAACACAGAATTCTTACCCAGGGTATATTTTTTTAGGAGACTAATAGTATTTTAAGCCAATAGCTGACTCTGCTTTAGGAATTCACAATATGCGAAAGCGGTTAAATTCTAAGAGAGACAAACTCGAAGGCCAAGATCTTGTTTATCACATTCAGGTTCTTGAGTTTCTTCGATTCCAGAGATATGGATTGAATAAGCCATTCTGGAAACAAACACGTCAGGAGGAAGCAACTATGGTTGCAGCTACAAGTGGGTAGGGAAGACGTGTTCGGGACCGTATTATACGAAATGAGAAGAACTGGATCCAAAATCGCATTATCCTCCCCTCACTTCAAGGAAAGTCCCCTATGCTTCATTGTCTGATTGACGATGAAGGCACCAGACTAGCTCTTCGAGAATATCTTGCTGGTGCAGGTAAACGAGTTACTGGCCAGAGCATAGAATATGCTATTTTGGCCTATTGGCAGACAGGAATCCTCCCCTTCAAAGAGCAGCCAGAGCTGAAAGATCCTCCACAATGTTATACTACAGAAACCGAGGCCCAGTTGGCACATCTCGCTGCTGAGAGAGATGATCTTAGGAATACTCTGAGCTGTCAGACTGCAGTCAAATGGCTCCATGAGATGGGATATAAATTTCGTGACGTGAGAAAAGGGGTGTACAAGGATGGTCACAAGCGCGGAGATGTTATTCAGTATAGACAGGAGCATTTCTTGCCTGCCCGCAAAGCTTTTGAGGAATGTATGGTATGTTGGGAGCTGGTCAACAGTGAAGAGGGTGAGGCACTACAGATCATCTATCCAACAAATCTCCCCTCTGGTGTAAGACCTATCATCTTTATAGTCTATGATGAATCAACATTTAATGCCAATGATGGCTGGTCAAAGATCTGGATCAAAGAAAATCATGTTCCGCTTAAAAAGAAAACTCACGGCAAAGGAATCATGGTTTCAGATTTCCTTACACCTGGAGGACGACTGAGAGTGAGTGAAGATGAAAGCGAATCACCGATATCCGAATATAGAACCTCTGATCAAGGACCTAAGCGCCTTGATCCCTAACTTGCTGCCTGCTCAATAGAATATGGAGGGGATACTTAGTGGGATGGCAATCAACTGGTTGAACAGGTCTTAAGACTTGAGATTCCTGTATTTGAGAGAGCTTTTTCAGGCTGCCAGGCCTTATTTCTATTCGACAATGCCACCAGTCATTCTGCCTTTTCACCCGATGCATTGAGAGCCAGTTCAATGAACTTACGACTTGGTGGAGCCCAGCTGCCACTTCGACCTGGTATAAACAGCTTGACTGGAGAAATCCAACCTATGTTGAATTTGGACGGCATACCAAAAGGATTGAAAATGGTGTTACAAGAGAGAAATCTATGGAGGTCAAGATTGAGGATTCAATGTTGCTGACCTGATGGGAAAAGAAACAAGCAGTGTCTTAATGGAGGTACATGCTGTGCAAGAGCATTAATTGCACAAGAACCTGATTTGAAAGTTCAAAAAAGCCGCTTGGAAGAAGAAGTTGAGTTAACTGGGCACCTTGTTCACTTCTTTCCCAAATACCATTGTTAGCTCAATTTCATTGAGTACTATTGGGGTGTAGCAAAACATTATGCTCGCCAAAGGTGTGGGTATACTATAAAGGCCTTACGCAAGATGGTACCTGAATGTTTGAATTCAGTAAAGCGTACGCTTATCTGGAAGTATTGGGCTCGTACAGAGAGGATGATGAGAGCCTACAGTGAAGGATTTCCTTATGGTACTGCTGAGTTTAAAGACAAAGTAACCAAGACCTATAAAAGTTATCGCAGAGTTTCCAATTCACAAACTGTATAATTGTATTTAATTAGAATTAATATTATATGATACTATACTATATTTTATGCATTATTATATATGATTTATACTCCTTCATAGTCTATCACTAAAAGTCTTGGCAATTTTTAGCACAGCCACTGTTGCATTGGGCTGTGCCACATAGTACACACTTTTCTGTTGTTGAACCATATTCTGTAACCATAAAAGGATGTGAGAAGTTTTAGGGTCAAACAGTGCTCGCACTTAAAAGATTCTGGATGTTTGTGTATTAAAACCAGAGTGGTACTTCAGAAGTATAGTAGTGTTAGGTGGACACTGATCTCTAGTATGACCGAGAGACGTAAGCCAAAATCTTCATTCGGAGAATCTGTTGAGGAAGGCTTGTCTCGATAAAATAGGTAAAGTAAAGATTTATGAGGTAAACAATTTTATATTGATAAGATCTCTTCTTCATTGCTTGATGATGTCTGTAAAGCTTGAGATACACATTGATATTTATATTCCACGTCTGAGTATTCGCGGACTACTTCTAACTACTATGCCCCTGAAGTACCACTCTTGTTTTAATACACAAACGTCCAGAATCTTATAAGTGCGAACCCCATTTGACTCTGAAACTTATCACATCCTTTCATGGTTACGGAATAGTATTCTTCCGTTGAGATAACTGCGCTATTTATTATACCAATCAGCGGCCTTTAACTTAGTTGTCCACATAGACTATTATATTACTTTAGTCTTGTTGACTATCATTTCAGTAGTCTCTTCAGTCATGAAGTGATCAGGTTCACGCCAGGCCACCTAGTGACAATCGCAAGTCCAAGCCCAACATGTCAGCATCTTAAGAGTCTACGACGTATCTAGGTCTTCCTTTCTGAGCGTTCCTCTCCTTGGTCCGACAGCCTCCGTAGAGGGGTCCCATTACTAGGACCAACTAAGATACAGCTAATCTTATAAGGATATGGATAGATTCAGTATGTTCTTAATAGCCTCTGCTACTGGGACATCTTTTTGGAGTATTTCGCGGAAACCGTCCCATCACCTGTGGTCTAGAGTTTAGCAAGCCTAACATTAAAGCCTACTATCTCAATGCACCTCCGACGGACTTCCTCTGTTTCACTTCCCAGATGTCGCCAAAGGTCCCCTCTTATATAACCTACAAATAGCATGCAGTTGGATGGATAACGGCGACATATATGATGTCATGGAGTGGACTTCATTGATGTAATATTTTAGTTACAGGACACAACTCTGGAAATCTCACTAATGACATGCGGGCCCCATAAGGGGGCCAGAGGAGGGTGTTGGCTCTCAGGAAACTCCAGGGTCTGTGCGCAGTTACCCTACCATGGGTCTGGACACATGTCTCAAATGTCCATATACCCAACTAGTAGTTAGAAGTAGTCCGTGAACACTTAGATGCGGGATATAAATATCGAAGTGCCTCGCAAGCTTTACAGACATCTTCAAGCAACGGAGAAGAGATTTTATCATTATAATATTGTTTTACATTTCAAATCTTTACCTTATCTATTCATCAAGATAAGCCTTCCTCGACAGATTTTCTGATTGAAGATTTGGTCTATGTCCCTCAGTTATACAAGAGTTTAGAGTCTGCCTAACAGTATATTGATGGTTCTCCTGTAACCAAGGCTCACTATATGAACTAAAAGTTCACTTCAAACTCCACCCTCAGCTCTCGCTTCGATTACATTTTCGAAGCACCTCACTGTCCCATTTATATTCATAAATTTAAAGAAATATTTGACACAAAGCTGATTGAAATCGAATTCATTAAAATCCCTGCACACTCGAGGTTCTTGATACTATTCGGGATCCCAGTAAGAGATCAATTCATGTGCATATACTGTACCTGGCTTGGCTCAAACTTCGAGTAGAGTCCAACTGAGTCATAAGACCTTGTCAAGTGGAGTATCCTGTACTCTTTAAAGTGGTATATAGATACCATTGGTCAAGAATGGACTAGTCCTTTGGCGTGGGCTAAAAACTCATATATGTACTACAAGTATATTTTAAACCTTCAAAAAAAGGAAATCCAGGTTCATAATCCAGAATCGGATTATTCCAATCGTTCCATACCATCTCCAAAGGAATACCTATTATGCCACTTAGGATTTATCAAATTCCTCAAACCTTTTAGAGGAGAAAGAGAGTATTGGCACGAGGTACCAGACCCAGACCGCAACAACACAACGTTAGGGTTAAAGTTATCGGATAAACTCTGTAACGGGATGGTGGATGTACCGTAGTGCCATATGAGGAGAATATCGGGGGGAGAACCCATGGATACCCAGCCAGATGAGATGGCAATAGATGATTAAGCACACTGGAGTCAATCTCCAGCAATACCAGTTAACCATTGATTTTGGAGAGGAATCGTATCTTCTTCTCCACAATCTTCCAGTGTGACTAGTCCACATCTGATATCATGGACATTAATGCTGAAGCCAGGAGACTACGCAACAAACCTAGCTAAGTTAGCTAGTTGTCTAAGGATAACCTTGTGTCGAATCAGACAAGATATTACTATATCTTTCGACCAAGCCAACATCACCTTAAAACATTTGAAGGGGGTTACCTAAGACAATACCTTAAAGTTGATTTAGGTACCAGAACAAATCGCCGATGGTCAAGAAATACATGACAATGACATAGCAGTGTTGTTAATACAGCTGGCAAGAGTGGAATAAGAGGTTAGGGACATCCAATGGGAAATGCTACGAGAAGTAGTGGAAGAGGTTGACGCCCAAGATAGGTATCAACAAGAACATGAGGAAGTAACCACCAGGTTACATGAAATGCTTGGGCAACAAAGCCAGGAGGTACTAGCCCATAACCAAATGCTGGAACAAATAGTCACTAGCCTATGAATGGAATTACTAGAATTCTGTGCTTAAAGTATCAGTCGCGATAAAGATATCAACCGGGCTTTAGATTCTTGGAGGTTGGATCAAATGATTCATCAAAGGAAATTTGGGAACTCAAAACCCTATAAGATTAGCATGGGGAAGAAGCAAATAATGCTACAAGGTCATCAACGGCCTCGGTAAATAAGGTACTAGCAACTATACTTGAACAAGGTGCTTCAAGACCAATACCCTTATCCATGTTCGAGGAAAAGAATGATAATGACTATTATTCTCCTCCAACACATAAGGATAAAGGGAAGGGCAAAGAAGTCACAGATACAACCCTGTCAGGGGTACAAGTAGGAGACCCTGATGACCTAGATGACGATGACTATGATGATGAGGAAAGAGGAAGACAAAGAGGAAGTCCAAGCCATGGTCGGTGAGGAAAAACACCAGCACAGTCTGGTATGGCAAAAACACTTGCCTATACGATAGCGTGAAATATTAAGAGACTATTGGAACTGCCCCTATTCTTTGTGGTCAAATCCACACAAGACATATATGTCTGGATTATAATGTGTACTGACTATTTTGAAAGAAACCTACAGATCTGGGACAATGCCAGAGTGCGAGTTATTTATGCACTCAATTGTACAAAGGGAGACATAGTCCTGCCATATACTATCTAGTACAGGAAGGCTATGGACGTATATCAGGAAGAAATCCAACAGTCAGGATTGGCTACGTGGACCCAGTTTGAACATGATATAATCAAACATTTCGCCACAGTAGAATCCAAAAGATAAGCGCTTGGAGACATAAAGCTTGTAAAGTACGAAAGAAGCATTGAATTATTCCTGATGTTTATGTACAACCTAAATATTAGAGCATGAATGACAGAAGAATCCAGGAGTGAGAAAGTGGAAAACAAACTTCCAAAACAACTCAAGAGCAGGTTGTCAGCAATTAATTACGACACTGACTAAGAATGAGAGGAGATACTTCAGGCATGTGGTCAATCAGAAAAAGCTCTACTCGCCAGTGAAAAGCTTGCAAGAGACCAACTACCCAAGTTGAAAATAGTCCAAGAAGTCAAAAGAGAAGACTGACAGCACTCTAAACCAAAAGAACAAAGGACAAACAAACTAGATGTCAAGGGAGATGGAGCCCTACCACGAAAGGGAAAATCCGAGAAGATGGAACAGCCAAAAAAGAAATTGGTAGGCATGGCTAAAACAACTCAAACCAACTTGGACTAGGGTCATAATAGTATCCCACCAAGTATTATAGATACTGGGAGGTGGGACAAGAATTGAACATATTGTGGAAAGAAAAACCACACTTATCAGACGTGTTACGGAGATGCCCATATATCGGGAGCAACAGTTAGTTCAAGACCGATAGAGATAAGAATTTGTCATGCAAGATCAGCTATTGTAAAGCCTAAATTAGCGTGCAGAGTCACTACTATCCTGCAATCAGCCAGAACAGTTAGAATCTGGGAACTAGAGGATGACGAAGAACTGACTTAGGTCAGTTCTCAGGCACTAACTGAGTTGACGTTTGGGTAGTCAGTGTCCATATAGAACAGGAATCGAAAGGGGAACTACCTTTTCGCTGGGGTGTATTTGGTACCAACCACGATAGGGATCGGGTAGTCCATGCAGAACTACGGGAGTCAAAATCTAAAATGATCCAAGCAGTGTGAAGCAAGTCCCTCCTTTTAAGATCAAAGCAAGTGGGCATCAAGTGAAGGGACCACATGAGGAACTTGTGAACTCGAATACAAGGAATCAATAAATAGAGAGTCTTGACCAAAAGAGAGGATAGTTGACATGCCTACAGCCCCTAGTCAGAAGTGTTCATAATCTGATACATGTTTAATTAGGTATTGCGCTATAGGCGGGGGGTAGTAGGGTGGCTGGTAGCAATGAAATTTCCATGCATTCGTTCATACCTGTGTGCAACAAGGCTGAATTGTCCACGATCATTTCTCAATGATTAACTCTGTAGATAAATTGAATAATAAAAATATAAATTAAAGTTAAGAATGCTAGCTAATGCCTTATATAGCCTCCCTTTGCCTCCAAAACTGCAGATACACTATCAGGCATTGATTTCCACAACTTTTCAAAAAGCTCCTCAAGAATTGTCTCCCAAACCAGGGGTAATACTTGTGCAAGTCTCTTCTTAGCAGCTTCTTTTCCTCCTGGGGTATCTGCAATCCTTGGATACTGCTGGTATAATTGCTTTTTGAGCTCAACCCATGCATGCTTAATAGGATTTAAATCAGGGGAGTACTAGTATGGGGGGTGTTCCACCACTTCAATAGAATTTCTCTCCAACCAATTTATAACATTATAAGCCTTGTGAACATGAGCATTGTCTTGCTGAAATAGGATATCTTCCATACCAAAATAATTCAGCTGATCAATAACAGGAAAAAGATATTTTCTCAAGAGCCTAATATACCTGGTCTTGTTAATATTTTGAGTTATAGGAACTAAAGGGCCTTTTCTCTTACTCCAAAAGTAGCCCTATACCATAAGTGAAATTCTCTTATCCATTTCCCTTGGCAGAATACAATCAGCCAGCCACTTGTCTCTAGGTTCTCTGAAAACCCAGTGCTGCCTTGGATTCTTGAATTTCTCTACACTGTACTCATCACTTCAGATGACCTTCTCAAAATCCTCAACTGTCCGATCTTTATGAGCTGTAGCCCACTTCAACCTCTTAGCAATGTGATCAGGTTTGAGTCTGGGCCTTGATTGGGCTAGCTATTTCTTGATATTGACTTCTCTGAGTACTCTATCCACTATAAATTTGTTAGAGAATCAAGTTCTACCACTCAGGGTAGTACAAGAATGGCCAGTTTTTTCTTGTTACCTGTAGAAAGTGAAATACCTGGTGCATATTTATCCTGGAAGTCACATCGGGTCATTTTCTGGTTGGATTTGGCTGCCCGGATGATTGTGCGATGCTGTTGCTGGCTGAGAACTGGAGGGCGACTGAGGCGAGGAATATTTTCCTAGGATTGACGCTCACATGTATGAGCAAGGAAGCTTTTAATAGTTGGCCATGGCCAGCCAATAGTTTCAGTAACAATGGCAATATTCCGGAGGCAGTAGAAAAAGGCGATTATCATGCTTTTTTCAACATTGGTCATTTCTATTCAAGTTGTCTTGGGAGTGCACTCATTTCTTTTTTTGTCAGCATTGGAATATCCTGATCAATTAACCATCGAAAATTTAAAGAGGACAGATTGTAAAAACAAAGGCAGTGTAGATGCTGTTGTGTAGTGAGTACTACAGTCGCAATTAACTCAGTCGCGATCAACTTGGTCGTGATCAACTCGGTGATCTGGCATTTGTTGAGGTGCTTACTAAGCCATCACGAACACTTCTGACTAGGGGCTGTACATGACCTGAGAGCCAATAGTACAAAGTTCCTCAAGTCACCTGGTGGCTGCTTACTACTCGTATACAAGCAAGTTACTATACTGAAGAAGTTGGAATATAGCAATGCAAGATCTACCTGATAACAATACTGATAGTAGGACAACTGACGCAGGCTGTTCCACTGACCACACAAGTCTGAGTTGTATTATACGTATGTACTGTCTTGCCTTCTGGCCAGAATGTGGAGCAGGAATGTACCACTTTGGTGTGCAAGGCCCCTTTAAGGTAGTAGGGCAGATAACTGAAACCCTAAGGGAAACAATTGGTAAAGATGGGAACCCCATGCTTGACGAGTAAAATGGCTAATAACCACTCCAAAATCTGCTATGAGCCTAGGTCTGGCATGTCGGGGAGGCATCTAGCCTGAAAACTAGTGGTTCACAATTGCATATCGGTGAAACGCCGCTCAGTATGTAGACCCAGATTGTTAGAGCTAATAAGTTTCTAGTTTGTCAGAGGAGACCTCAATGGTTGAAACTATATGGGCATAGTAACAAACATTTTATTATCTACACCCAACACTAACAATCCCTAAATACAAGAACTAGGAAAAGCTAATCCATACTAAGCCTATTGAATTAGATGCTTCAAAACAAAAATGATACCACTGTCTGGAGGGGATCGCTTACCTCCATATATACGATAAGAGATACAAGGTTAAGTTCTTGTTAGACTCAGGATCTAACGTGTTCCTCATTAATAAGGACCTATGTGAAGACCTTCACATTCCTATAGTTGAACACAATAATGGACTTGACATCTTAGGCTTTGATAGTTCATCAGCAGCCTCAGGAGGGAAATGTTATACCCTACCTACAAAATTGAAAATAGGAAAGAACTGACACATATCGGAAGTGTTATGTAAAGTTGCTAAAACAGGGCACTATGGAATGATAATTCCTTTTGGTTGGTAGCATCATGAACAACCAGTATCTCACATAGAAGGTGCAGCAAATCAGGCTTTCACTGCAAAAAGTGGCGAAAACTGATTGGAAGAAGTTGAAGGAATGGCGGATATGTTAGAATATGATGAATCGGTTACTTGAGATCTGAATGCTTGTCGGATCGGATGGATTGGAACCATCGAAAATATGGTGGAAGTCAAATTGTTATCAAAGTAATACTAGCATTACAAATATTTGTTTAAAGTACAGGCAGCAGAAAAACTAGCCCCTAGATGAACCTTTGACCACGAAATTACATTGAGCTCTGCATCAATACCCTCTTAGAGACCGATATACACACTATCCAAATAACAGCTTAAGGCTTTATAACAATACTTGGAAATCATAATCAGGCAGGGAAGGATTATCTGAAGTCACCCTCTTGCAGGAGTACCCATATTGTTCATACCCAAACCTGATAGACAATTATGTCTAGTGGTGGATTACCAAAATCTAAACAAGATTACCATCCTCAACAAACATCCACTTCCATTAATGTCTGAACTTCGAGAGTGAGGAGCCGGTGCCAAGATCCTTACCCAGTTAGACCTTAAAGACGGATACCACTTGATTAGGATTAAAAAAGGAGATGAATAGAAAACAGCTTTCCTGACAAGATATGAGTACTACAAATATAAAGTTATGCCATCTGGATTGGTCACTGCTCTAACAACTTTCCAAAATATGATGAACTAAGTACTTAAAGAATACTTGTATGTGGGTGTCATTTGTTATCCTAACAACATCCTCATATATTTAAAGGATGAAAACGTAAACATCAAAGCTGTCAAAATGGTTTTACAAAGTCAATCAGACTTTTGATTAGTGGTATCGCTAAAATGGTCGACTTTTCATGCTGAAGAAGTAGAATTCTTAGACTAGTAGTAGCAGTCGACAGGGTATTTATGAGTACCTGAAAGGTGGAATCCATAATAGTTTAGAACTACCTAAGTCAGTTAGAGTTGTACTAGTCTTTATTGGATTCGCTAACTTCTACTGACAATTTATAAAAAACTTCTCAGCTATTTGCAAGCCAATAACTGAAACATTATAAGGAGACCCAAAGGAATTTAAATCAGGGGTTGAGTAGCATATAGCTTGTGAAGACCTAAAGGACCGATTCACTACAGCTCCTATACCCTACGACCTTTTTCTGGAAAGAGAAACAGTCATAGAAACTGAGGCCTGTAATTTCGCACTCAGTTGTGTCATTTCTCAATACTTTGAAAAAAAGCTACATCCAGTAGCATTCCATTCATGAAAATTAAACTCAGCAGAGTACAATTACGAAATTCATGATAATGAACTTCTCGTGATCCTTGAAACATTTAAGAAATTAAGATACTACTTGATCGAAGCGGAAAAGCCAATTACAGTCTTTACTGACCATCAAAACCTACAATACTTATTCACCTCAAAAGTCTGGAGTTTCCGCCAAATTCGTTGGGCTCAGAAGTTAGTGGAATACAATTTTCGTATTGTATACCGACCAGGCACGAAGGGCAG
This sequence comes from Tuber brumale, assembly GCA_014065205.1. Lineage (NCBI taxonomy): Eukaryota > Fungi > Ascomycota > Pezizomycetes > Pezizales > Tuberaceae > Tuber > Tuber brumale. The sequence continues at coordinate 71,790 of JACCEG010000466.1, forward strand.
AAAGCTGGATGCATTAAGCAGACAGCGGGAGTACTATCCTGAGGAGAGAGCTCCGTATCGTAAATAGAAAGTTTTGAAACGTGAAAGTTTCTTCGTATCTCTACTAGCAAGGGTAGGCGATGAAGCAGAAGAGTGGGAGGGAGAAAAGGATTTGGACTTGGAATGTCAAACAGGTGGAAATGAACCTGTGATTATAGTTAAGAGATTGAGCAAAATGACATACTTGCTAACAAAAGGCTTAAGAATAGCAGTAGGGCATGATTTGTATGCTATAGAAAATAAAATTGTCTCGAAATATGGACAAGCATTAATAAGGACTGGGATAGCTGTAAGGCTACCTGAAGGGATATACAGAAGAATTGCTCCAAGAAGTGGGTTAGCAGTTCGAAGTAGAATCTCCACTGGAGCTGGAGTAATTGATGCTAATTATAGTGATAAAATCAAAGTCGTACCCTTTAACCATAAAGATATGGACTGCCAGATAAGAATGGGCGATTGCATAGCCCAACTAGTGGTAGAAACAATCAATACCTCAGACATGATAGAGGTAGATGACTTAGAAGAAACAGAATATGGGACCACAGGATTTGGAAGCTCCTATATAGTGACAAGATCCTTCATCATCAAAGAACAGGAACCTAGTATCAGTTACCTACAGGCATCGGCTAAAGGCAACGAACATTGGTATGACAAATCTGAAGTACCGGAAAAGGTTCTAATGTCAAATGCCCTTATCCTACTAAAAGGTATGAAACAGTTTAATCATGAATTCTTGAATGAGATACAGGCAGCTATCAAGATGGATACAGCTTGTAGACAATGGAGAAAAAAATTCATTAGGTTAAGAGATAAAGGAAAAGATCTCTCCAAGGATTGGACCTTAACCAACGATCTACTACATTATAAGTAAAGACTATTGGTACCAGATAGTCAGGCACTATACACCATGATCACAGAAAAATATCACGATGCAAAAGTTAGAAGACATTTCAGATAAGAGAAAACCTTGGAAATCATTATGTGAGACTTTTATTGGAAAGGACTTGTGGAGTGGGTCAATGACTATGTATGATCTTGTGATGAATACCAACATAACAAATTGCCTAGACAGGCTAAGTATGGATTACTGCCACTACTGCAAATACCCTATACAGCATGGGCATTCAGCTCAGTAGACTTTATCACACAACTACCAGAGTCAGAAGGATATACTTAGATAATAGTAGTAAATCGATTCACCAAGATGGTACACTTCATCAGACTACAAATATCGGCTACTGTCAAAGATGTTGCGAATGCATTCTTGACAGATATCTGCAGGCTACATGGCCTACCAACTGAAATAGTCTCAGATATGGACTCAAAGTTCACGGGAGAATTTTGGGAACCCCTTTGCAAGGCGTGGGAAATTAAGCGAAGAATATCACCAGCATGCCACTCTCAAACCGATGGACAAATAGAACATACCAACCAAGTACTAGAAGGATACCTCTGAAGTTTTGTCAACTATGTTCAGGAGGACTGGTATTAGCTACCATTACTAGCTGAATATGCATACAACAATTCCACTACCAACGCTTATAAGATGTCACCATTCTATGTGAACTGCGGATTCCATCCACAGACAGAGTGGATGAAGGAGCAAGAAGCAAAAAATTCAAGAGCAACACTTTACATGAACTGGATTAAGACAATACATGAACTTGTAAGAGGGTCACTAGAAAAGACAAGAAAAGGAATATTGAAATACTATAACCGAAAACTATAGAACAGCAGGACTGCAAGATTGGGGATAAAGTAATGCTAAATGCAAAAAATATTCACACCCAAAGAAAATCAAAAAGGTTAAGTCTGAAGCTTCAGACTTCTTTCCAAATCTTAGAAAAGCCAAGATCATGAGCCTTCAAGCTCAACATATCCGATTAAGGAAATATTCATCCCGTATTATATGGTGCATTGCTGTAACCTTATCACGAATCAGTTAATGACAATTGTCAACAACCCTCTAGAGAACTGGAGGACATTGACAGTGATCTAAAATGGGAGGTTGAAAAAAGTAGTAAGAAGTAAGATACATGTTTACAGGAAATAGGTATGCAGTTACTATCAAGAAACGTGAGAACTGTGGTACTTTGTTAAATGGCAAGGGTGTTCAGAAGATGAGAACACATGAATGCCAGCCACAGGTATGGAAAATATGAAAAAAGTTGTGGAAAACTTTCAAAAGGAAAATCTGGACATGCCAGGAAGGGCATAAGTAAGATACTGAGGAAACAGTTTTCCTACTATCACCAAGTAAACACAAAAGGTTTTTTACCCTGACTACAATGAGTCTTAAAATGTATTTAGAAAGATTTATAAAAGTTATTAAGGCATTCAAGGCAAAGCCTGGTAGGAGAGAGCTCATATTAGAATATGGAAATCTGCGATAATAAGTGCACAGATCTTACAGTGGGGTAACTGTACACAGACAGTCAATTTACTGAAGCCAACACCTCCCTCCTACTCCCTTATGGGGCTCGCATGTCATTGGCAAGATTTCAGGAGTTGCATCCCGTAACTAAAATATCATATCGATAAAGCCCACTTCATAACACCATATATGTCGCCACTATCTATCTGACTGCATACTGTTCACAGGATATATGAGAGGTGACCTATGGCAAAATCTGGGAAGTGGAACAGAAGAGGTCTGTGGGAGGCATATTGAGATGATAGGCTTCAAGTTTAGGCTTTCTAATTATGTACCGAAGGTGATGGGATGTTTCTGGCGTAGGACTCCAAGAAGATGTCCCGGTAGTAGAGGCTATTGAGGATATACTGAATCTACCCATACTCTTCCGAGATCTGCTGTAAGTAGGTAGGCCCTAGTAATAGGACTCCTCTGTAGAGGCAGGTGGACCAAGGGGAAGCAGGCTCAGACAGGAAGACCTTGATAAGTCAAGGACCTCTAAGAGGTTGACACGTCAGGCTGGGACTTGCGATTGGTACTAGGTGGCCTAGCATGAAACTGATCACTTCATGACTGATGAGACTACTGGAACGAGAGTCAACAAGACTAAAGTAATATAATTGTCTATCCTGATAACCAAGTTGAGGACCACTATTTGTCATAAACAAATAGCACAGTCATCTCAATGGAGGAATACTATTCGGTAATCGCAAAAGGGTGTGAGAAGCTTTAGGGTCAAACGGTACACTGACTTAGAAGATTCTAGACATTGGTATATTAAAACCAGGGTAGTACTATGGATGCATAGTAGTTAGAAGTAGTCTGTAAACATTTAAATTCGGGATATTAATATCGAAGTGCCCTACCAAGCTTTACAGACATCATCAAGCAATGAAGAAGAGATCTTCTCAATATAATATTATTTTACACTTTAAATCTTTACATTATCTATTTATCGAGAGGAGCCTTCCTCAACAGATTCTCCAATCGAAGATATGGCCTATGTCCCTTAGTTATACCACTGTTTAGCATCTTCCTAACAGAGGGCCTATCTTGATAAATATGTAAGATACAGATTTTAAAGTGTAAAATAATTTTATCTTGATAAGATCTCTCCTCCATTTCTGGATAATGTCTGTAGGCTTGAGATGTACTTCAATATTTCTATTCCACATCTGAGTATTTGTGGACTACTTCTGACTCTGCTACTGAAGTACCACTCTGATTTTAATACACAAATGTTAGGAATCTTATAAGTGTGAGAACTGTTTGACCCTGAAACCTTTTACACCCTTTTATGGTTACGCAATAGTATTCCTCCATTGAGATAACTGCACTATTTGTTTTACCAAATAGCGGTCCTCAACTTAGTTATCCACATAGGCCATTATATTACTTTTACCTTGTTGACTATCATTCAACTAGTCTCTTTGGTCATGAAGTGATCAGTTTAATACCGGGCCACCTAGTATCAATCGCAAGTCAAGGCCTGATATGTCAGACTCTTGTTGCCCTTTGATTTATCTAGCTTTTCCTGTTCAAGTGTGCTTCACCTTGGTCTGCCTGCCTCGATGGGGGAGTCATATTACTAGGACCAACTGACTTATAGCTGATCTCAGAAGAGTATGGGTGGATTTGGTATGTTCTTAGCAGCTTCAGCTTCGATGACATCCCTTTTGAGTTTTTCACTGAAAATGTCCTGTGACTTTTGGCTCATAATTAGGAAGCTTAGCTTTGATACCTACTATCTTGATGCGCCTCTGGCAAATATCTTCTATTCCACTTCTCAGATGTTACCAAAGATCCCCTTCTGTATACCCTGCGAGCAGCATGCGGTTGGACAAACAGCGGTGACATATATGGTATTATAAAGTGGGTTTCATAGATGTGACATTCTAGTTACAGGGTACAACTATCAAAATCTGACAAATAATGTGAAGGCCCCATAATGGGGCTGGAGGGGTGTGTTGGCTCTCTAGAAAATCGAGGGTCTGTGTACTTGTATTAGATTTCCATATGCCTAACAATGATCTTAACAGTGACTCAGACAGTAATCCAGATAGTAATCCTGACAACATGTCAAATCCAGGATCTGGAAGTGAGAATTACTCAGTAGAAGAAGCCAAATCTAGTATACCCAAACTGGTACCTGCAATAATAGTGAAGCTTTGTAACCGCCTCTCGGGAGATGCGGTAATCGTAGGGTTAACGGGCTTTGTTCTGTACCAAGGTGGTAACTAGTGAATCAAAGTCCGGAGGCTTTAGCCAAGGTTGTTGAATAGACTCCTTACTGTATCGCAACTACTGAAGTCTCCGAGATGTTTGGTAGGTCTTAGACTAAAGATTCTTGAAACGAACTGAAGAAAGTAACTGTTCAACCAAGTATATTGAAAACTCTGTCTGCCGAAGTCTACTCCTTCTAACGGAAAGAGTAGCAGTTCTTAAATACACTTCCTAGGCTACCGAGAGCCTTGTTCTCATAACATAATAGACTCCAAAACGGTAGCCTTGAAACCAAACATAAAACATATAGAGTATCAAACCGATACTCGAAACCAAACATAAAACATATAGAGTATCAAACCGATACTCGAAACCAAACATAAAACATATAGAGTATCAAACC
>JACCEG010000466.1:77586-95924 GCA_014065205.1 Tuber brumale
TTTGCGTATTAAAACCAGAGTGGTACTTCGGAGGCATAGTAGTTAGAAGTAGTCCGCGAACACTCAGACGCGGGATATAAATATCGAAGTGCCTCCCGAGCTTTACAGACATCATCAAGCAACGGAGAAGAGATCTTATCAATATAATATTGTTTTACACTTTAAATCTTTACCTTACCTATTTTATCGAGATGAGCCTTCCTCGACAGATTCTCCAATCAAAGATTTCAGGCCTACGTCCCTCAGTTATATACTTGAGTTTGGCATCCGCCTAACCAGAACCCATATCTTGAATCAAAACTACAAAACAAAGAAAAAGTGGAGAGAGTCAAACAACAAGAACAATGTGACCAAAGGCTTCAAGGACTCCAAGTACTTAAAGAAAAAGAAAGGAGGATGTTATATATGTGAAGAAGAAGGTCATATTACCAGAAATTGCCCAAACAAGAAGGATAAAGGCAAGAAGAAAGTGATAAAGAAGGAGGTATCTTCAAACAGAGCTGAAAAGCTCAGTGACATTGAAGGTATCTATGTGAACTCCGTGAAAATCGAAACCTTTGCCTCAATAGGAAGCACAAAACCCAAATCTGTAAAGCCACATACAGCACTTAAAGGAACTATATGCATTAATTGTAAAGAGGCAAGAGTCCTCTTTGATACGAGAACTATAGGAGTGAATATACTCAGCACTGCCTTTGTTACTACCTACAGAATACCCTCCAAGGAGCAGGAGATGCCTACGACAATCCATAAAGCAATAAAAGGTTCATAATCTACTATTGTTACTAAGAAATACAAGGTGGACATCACGAGAGGCAGCATGAGGATAACAGATAACCTTGTGACGATAGAAAATGTTGCGAAATATGATACCCTAATTGGAATACCTTTCCTATCAAGAAACAATGCTTACTGTTAGGCGAACGCTGATCTCTAGTATAAGTGAAAGATGTAGGCCAAAATCTTTGGTTCGAGGAATCTGTCGAGGAAGGCTTGTCTCAATAAAATAGGTAAAGTAAAGATTTATAAGGTAAACACTTCTTATATTGATAAGATCTCTTCTCTGTTGCTTGATGATGTCTGTAAAGCTCAGGAGGCACTTCGATACTAATATCCAGTGTCTGAGTGTTCGAGGACTACTTCTAACTACTATGCCTTCAAAGTACCACTCTGGTTTTAATACGCAAACATCTAGAATCTTACAAGTGCGAACCCTGTTTGACCTTGAAACTTATCACACCCTTTCGCTATCACAGAATAGTATTCCTCCGTTAAGATGACTGCACTATTTGTCTTTCCAAGCAGCGGCCTATAACTTAGATGTCCGCATGAACTATTATATTACTTCAGTCTTGTTGACTATTGTTCCAGTAGTCTCTTCAGTCATGAAGTGATCAAGTTCATGCTGGGCCACCTAGTGCCAATTGCAAGTCCGAGTCCAACGTGTCAATGTCTTAAAGGGGCTCCCACTTATCTAGGTCTTCTATTCTGAGCGTGCTTTTCCTTGGTCCGCTGGCCTCCATAGAGGGGTCCTATTGCTAAGACCAACCAACCAACAGCTGATCTCAGATGGGTATGGGTGGATTCGGTATGCCTCTAATGGCTTCTGCCACTGGGACATCCTCTGGGAGTATTTCGCCGAAAATGTCACATCACCTGCGGCCTATAGTTTAGCAAGCCTAACTTTGAAGCCTACTATCTTAATGCGTCTGTGACAGATTTCTTCCGTTCCACTTCCCAGATATCGCCCAAGGTCCCTTTCATATATCCCGTGAACAGCATGCGGTTGGACGGACGGCGGCGACGTATATAGTGTTATGAAATGGGCTTCATTGATGTGACCTTTTAGTTATGGGACGTAACACACAAAATCTCACTAATGATATGCAGGACCCATAAGGGGGCTGGAGGGGGGTGTTGGTACTCGGGTAAATTGAGGGTTTGTATGCAGTTACCCTACTGTGAGGTCTGTGCACTTGTCTCAGATTTCCATATGCCTAACATGAGCTTTCTCCTACCAGGCTTCACCTCGAATGCCTTTATAATTTCTTAATATTTTCTTCTAAATATATTTTAAGATTCAGTATTATCAGGGTAAAAAACCTCCCGTGTTTACTAGGCCACAGTAGGAAAACCTTTTCCTCACTATCTTACTTCTGCCCTTCCTGACATATCCGGATTTTCATTATGAAAATTCTCCACAACTTCCTCCGCATTTTCCATACCGGTAGCTGGCTCCTATGTGTTCTCATCTTCTGAACATCCTTGCCATTTGACGAAGTACCACAGTGCCCGCTTCTCTTGGTAGTGACCGCGTACCCGTTTTCTGTAATAGTAAATCTCGCTTCTTACTATTTTTTCTACTTCCCATTGTAGATCGCTGTTAATGTCCTCTGGTTATCTAGGGGGCTATTGACGATTATTATGAACTGATTGGCGGTAGGGTTCCAATAGTGCGACATGGAATACAAGGTGAATATTGGATCGATCGGATATATTGAGCTTGAAGGCAGATGATCTACACTTTGCCCTGATTTGAAAAGGACCGTATAGCTTAGGTCTTAGCTTCTTTGATTTCCATGGTGTTCGAATGTTGTTTGCGTTTAACCTTACTTTGTCCCCAATCTCGAAGTCCGGCTGTTGTCGAGCTTTCCGGTCATAATATTTTGACATTCCTTCCCGTGTCCTTTCTAGTGATCCTCTTGCTTGTTCATGTATCATGTTAATCCAGTTCGCATAGAGTGTCGCTCCTGGATTTTAAGCTTCACGCTTTTTCATCCACTCTTTCTGTGAATGGAATCTGTAGTTTGCATAGAATGGTGACATCCTGTAAGCATTGGTAGTGGAGTTGTTATAGGTATGTTCAGCTAGTGGTAATAGCTGATACCATTCATCTTGATCATAGTTGACGAAACTTCACAGGTATCCTTCCAGCACTTGGTTGGTATGTTCGGTTTGTCCATCCGTTTGAGAGTGGTATGCCATTGACTTTCCTCGCCTAATTTCCAGCGCTTTACAAAGTAATTCAAAGAATTCTTGTCTGAACTTTGAGTCCATGCCTGAGATGATTTCGGTTGGTAGACCACGCAGTCTCTATACTTCTTTTAGGAATGCGTTTGCGACATCCTTGGCCATAGCCGAGGTCTGATGTTCGATGAAATGTGACATTTTTGTAAACCAACCAACTACTACTATTATCTGAGTGTACCCTTGCAACTCTGGTAGTTGAGTGATAAAGTCCACCGAGGTAGATGCCCATACTGTGTAAGGTATTTGCAATGGTTGTAGCAATCCGTACTTGGCATATCTCAGCGATTTGTTATATTGGCATTCTTCGCGGGATCGTACGTAATCGTTGACCTATTCTACAAGTCCTTTCTAGTAGAATTCCCTCATGATCATCTCCCAAGTTTTTTCTTGTCCGAAATGTCCTGCAACCTTTGCATCGTGAGATCTTTCTACGATCTTTATATATAGCACCTGACTTTCTAGTACAAGTAGTCTTTGCTTATTGTATAGTAGATTATCAGTTAAGTTCCAATCCTTGGAGGAATGCTGTCCTTCATCTCGTAAACTGAATGAGTTCTTCCCTCCATTGCCTCCAAGCTGTATCTGCCCCGATAGCTGCCTGTATCTCATTTAAGAATTTAGCCTTGAACTGCTTCATTCCTTCTTGCTGGATTATCGCATTTGATATTAGCACTTTCTCCAGTACTTCTGAAATGTCGTACCAGCATTCATTGTCTTTAGCCGATGCCTGTAGGTAACTGATACTAGGTTCCTAGTCCTTAACGAACAAGGATCTTGTCGCTATATCGGTGCTACCGAATCCTACGGTTCCTCATTCCGTGTCTTCTAAGTCATCTACTTCTATCATGTCTGAGGTGTTGACTTTTTCTATTACCAGCTGAGCTATGTGGTCACCCATTCTTTTCTGGCAGTCCTCATTTTTATAGTTGAATAGTACAATCTTGAGTTCACCAGTGTAGTCAGTATCGATTACTCCGCTATAGGTGAAGAGTCCGCTTCGAACCGCTAATCCGCTTCTTGGAGCAACTCTTCCGTAAGTTCCTTCGCGAAGCCCTATGTCTATACCCGTCGTTATCAATGCTCGTCCATATTTCAGGACAATTTCATCTTCAATAGCGTACTGGTCATGACCTGCTGCCATTCTTGAGCCTTTAGTTGGTAAATATGCCTTTTTGCTCAATCTTTTGACCCTAACAATGGGTTCTTTTCCACCTCTTCAAGGTTCCAAATCCAAATCATAATTACCATCCCAGTCTTCTGCTTCATCGCCTACTCTTACTACCAATGATACCAAGAAACCTTCTTCGTTCCAAATATTTTGTTCGCAATGCGTAGCTCCTTCCTCAGGATGGTTCTCTGGCTGTCTGCTTGATGAATCAGGCTTTGCGCCCTTCGTGCCTGGTCAGTATATAGTCCGAGAATTGTGTTGCGCGAGCTTCTGAGCCCATCGAATTTGACAGTCACTTTAGGCTTTTGAGGTGTGGAAGTATTGTTGGTTCATATGGTGGGTGATGACTGTAATCAGTTTTTCCGTTCTGATCAAGTAGTATCTCAATTCCTTAAATGCTTTGAGGATCGGAAGAAGTTCTTTATCATGAGTCTCATAATTGCGCTCCGCTGAATTTGGTTTTCTGGAATGGAACGCTACTGGGTGTAACCTTTGTCCAAAGTATTGAGAACGTACACAACTGAGTGCGAAATCGCTAGCATTGGTTTCTATGACTGTTTCCCTTTCTGGGAAGAAGTGGTGGACTATGGGGGCTGTGGTGAATTGGTGTTTTAACTCTTCGAACGCCATATCTTGTTCCAGTCCTCATTTGAAATTCTTGGCATTTCCCTGCAATGTCTCATTTATGGGTTTACAAAGGGCCAAGAAGTTTTTTATGAATTGTCGATAGAAGTTAGCGAATCTGATAAAGACTTGTACTTCTCTAACCAATGTAGGTGGTTTCCAAACTATTGTGGCTTGTACCTTGCGGTTGCTCATAGACACCCCATGGACCGCTACCATATAGCCGAGGAATTCTACCTCAGTGGCATGGAAGGTTGACTTTTTTAGCAATACCGCTAATCGAAAGTCCAACAGACTTTGTAAAACCTTTTTGATGGCCTCTATGTGTTCTTTTTTATCCTTTGAGTAGATGAGAATATTGTCAAGATAACACACAACTCCAACATTCAAGTATTCTACAAGTACTTGATTCATCATATCTTGGAATATTGCCGGAGCATTTACCAATTCAAATAGCATAACCTTATATTCGTAGTACACGTATCTTGTTCGCAAGGCTGTTTTCCATTCATCTCCTTCCTTAATCCTAATCAAGTGGTAGCCATCTTCAAGGTCTAACTTGGTAAAGATCTTTGCATTGGCTACTCTATCTCTGAGTTCGGACATTAACGGAAGAAGTAGTTTGTAGAGGATAGTAAGCTTGTTTCGATTTTGGTAGTCTAGAACTAGGCATAGTCTGCCATCTGGCTTAGGTACGAATAATATGGGGGCTCTTGCTGGTGATTGACTCCACATGATCTTGCCTTGTTTGATCATTGTTTCCAAGTATTCCTGTACAGCTTTAAGCTGTTTTTCAGATAGCGGATATATCAGTCCCCAGGGGGGAGGTTACCCTGGAATAAACTTGATTTCGTGATCAAATGTCCGTCTTGGGGCTAATCTTTCTGCTGTCTGGGCTTCAAACAAATGTTTGTACTGCCAGTATTCCTTCAGTAATGATTCGAGTTCCACCATATTTTCGATGGCTCCGATTCTTCTGATGTGGCATGCATTAGAGTCTCACGCGACCGATTTGTCATATTTGAACATATCCACTATTCTTTCATTTTCCTCCACACAGTTTTCATAACGTTTTGCGGAGAAAGTCCAATTTTCTGCATCTTCTATGTGAGAGACTGGGTATTCACGATGCTACCAACCAAACGGAATTAACATTCCATAATGACCTGCTTTAGCCACTTCACATGACACCTCAGAGATGTGTCAGTTTTTTCCAATTTCCAATGTTATAGGGAGAGTATAACATTTTCCTCCTGATGCAGTTGACGATCCATTAAAGCCCAAAATATTACCTGCATTGTTGCGTTCTACTGTAGGAACGCGATAGTCTTCAACCAGGCCCTTATTGATAAGGAACACATTAGATCCTGAGTCTAATAGGACTTTAACTTTCTATTGCTTATCATGTATGTGGAGGTAGGCGATCCCCACCGGACAGTTATATTGTTTGGGTTTTGGAGCGTCCAATTCCACGTGCTTGGCGCGGATAAGACTTTCCTGGTCCTTTCATTTAGGAATCGTTGGTGTTGGGTGTAGGTAACACAATGTTTGTTACTACCCCTTTGTAGTTTCTACCATTGAGGTCTCCTCAGACAAACTAGTAACCTTGTAGCACTGAAAATCTGGATCTACATACTAAGCTGTGTTTCACCGATATGTAATTGTGCAGGACCAGTTTTCAGAATGGATGCCTTCTCCCAACATGCCAAACCTAGGCTCATAGCAGATTTTTAGGCAGTTATTAGCCATTTTACTCTCCAGGTGTGGGGTTCCCGTCTTTACCGATCCTTTCCCTTAGGGTTTCGGTTATCCATCCAACTCCCTCAGAGGGGCCTTGAGTACCAAAGCGATACATCCCTATCCCACACTCTGGCCAGAAGGCAAAATAACACATAGGTATAATACGACTCAGACTCATGTGGTAGGTGGAGCGGTCCACGTTGGTTGTCCTCCTGTCGTGTATTGTTATGAGGTGGATCTTGTGTTGCTATGCCCCAACTTCTTTGGTGTAGTAACCTGCTTGCACATGGGTAGTGGGTGACCACCTGGTGTCTTCAGGAACTTCATACTGTTGGCTCCCGGGCTATGTGGGCATGGTAACTATTCTCTCTTTCGATCAAGACTCTCCATATATTGATTTTCGTGTTCAAGCTCGTAAGTCTCTCATGGGGTCCCCTCACTTAGAGCCTACTTGTGTTGATCCTGCAAGGAGAGACTTGCTTTGCGCTGCATTGATCATTCTTGATTTCGATACCCGTAGTTACACGCAGACTACGCGATCCTTATCGTGGTCGGTACCCTACACACTCCAGCCAAAGGGGGTTCTCATTTTGATTCCAGCTCCATCTGGACACTGAATACCCAAACGCTGTTGCCGTTAGTGCCAATAAACTGACCAAGGACATTTCCTCGTCATCTGTCAGTTTCCAGATCTTATTAACTTGCACTGGGTTCTGGGGGGTCATGACTCTGCTAGCTAATTTTGGATTTATGATAGCCGATCTTGCTCATCGAATTCCCATTTTTATCGGTCTTGAGCTGACCGGTGCCGCCGATATATGGGCGTCTCCCCAACACATCTGATAGGTGTAGTTTTTCTTACCACAACATGTACAATCTCCATCTCGCCTCCGAGTGTCTATCACACCTTGTGAAATACTGGTACGGGCCTGGTCAAACCTTCTGTGGGTGGTTTTAGTCGCACCTCCTAACCTTTTCCTTTGTTTCTCCAGTTCATTGTCTCTTTTCCGTTTTCATGGTGGGGCTTCACTTCCCTTGACTTAAGGTTTATTTTCCCTTTGTGGCTTCAGTTTAGAGTCCCGTCGGTCTTCTTTTTTGACCTCTTGGACTACCTTAGGCTTGGGCAGTTTGTCTTGCCCAATCTTTTCTCTAGCCAGAAGTCCTTCTTTCCACTGACTGCACAGCCTTAGCGCCTCTTCCCATTCTTGATCCGTCATATACTGTAGAGCTGACAACCTGCTAACAATTTGTTTGGGAAGTTTATCTTCGACATCCGGCCTCCAGGACTCTCTGATCATGGGTGCACGAATGTTATAGTTATGCATGATCATCAGATATCGTTCAACACTGCCATCGTACTTAACTAGCTTCTTAGCTCGTAGCGCTAGTCATTCGGCTTCCACCAGGGCAAATTGTTTGACCATATTGTGTTCAAAATGAGTCCACGTAGCCAATTCTGGCTGTTGGGTTCCCCCTTGAACTCTGTCTATAGCTTTCCAATACCAAATGGTATAAGGGAGTACTATGTCTCCTCTCGTATGGCTGAGCGTGTATATAACTCATTCCCAAGTATTGCCCCAGATCCACAGATTCCTTTCGAAATAGTCAGTGCATTGTATAATCCACAGGTATATATCTTGTACGGGCTTATCCTCAAAGAATGGGGAAGGTTCTGATGGTCGCTTAATATTTAGTGCCATCGTGTTGGCAAGTGTTTCTGCTATACCAGACTGTTGTGGTGTTTGTCCTTGCCTCCTCCGGCTAGGACCTCTTCTCTTTCTTTCTCTTTTACCGTTATAATCATCATCATCACCAGGATATCCAGGGTCACCTCCCTGGGTACCTGAGGGGAATGCATCAGCAGCTTCCTTTCCTTTCCCCTTTTCCCTATGTGTAGGTGGAGCATAGTATTCCTTGCCACCAGTTTCTTGAACTGCAGGTAAGGGAGCGGGTCTGGCCGCTTTGGAACTTCATGCGGCAGCTAGCATCCTATTTATTGACGCCATTAATACCATCAGGGTATTGTTCATCTCGTTGTTCTGCCGCTGTTGCTGGTCTTCAGACTGGCGAATCTCCACTTAGCGAGTAGTTTGGTCATGACGCATTTGCCCTAAGGTACGGTTCACCTCTCTTTCCCGAGTGACGCTTTGAGCGCAAAATTCTACAAATTCCGCTCCTATACTAAGAACAATCTGCTCCAGAGTTTGATCTCGAGCCAATGCCGCTTGGCTTTCTTGCCTGAGCGTTCCATGTAACCTCGTGGTTACCTCTTCATGTTCCGGTTAATGCCTATCTTGGGCATCTATCTTTTTTGTCACTTCCGGTAGCATCTCCTCTTGTATACCCTTGACTTCCAACTCTTTGCCTGCCGGCTGCATCAACAGGATCACGATGTCATTATCATGAACATCTTGTCCTTCCACAATTTGTTGCTGAACCTTAGGCAATTTTAAGGTATTGTCTAGGGTAGCTACCTTGAGATGTTTGAAGGCGATATTGGCTTGGTGGAGCGAGGTGTCTATATCTTATCTTATCCGACCTAATGTTATCCCTAGACGAGTGGCTAGCAAGGCTAGATTGGCAGTTTGGTCTTCACCTGGTTTTGATGTAGAGGCCTTTGATATCCGATGTGTGCTTGCTACACTAGAGGATATGTGAGAGGGTAAATTTCCTCTCCGGAATGTGGGCTCATGAGGTGTTGACAGGAAGGGGCTCCATATGGCTGAATCATCGGTCTTATCCATGGTATCGGGTTGGGTATCCCTAGGTTATCCCACCGTTATTCTTTTTCTCTGGTCTTGAGCAATCTCAGCTATTGTGATACTTTCCAGATAGGCTAATTACTTTAATAGTCCATGATATGTGATTACTGGTACTTCGTACCAGAGCTCGCAATATCTTTTAAAAGGTTTAAGGAATCATATGTAAGGTATCCAATGTCGGAGATACTCTAGAGGTGTAGGTATAAAAAGGTTTGAGAGATCCAATTCTGGACTTGGGACCTGAATTTCTCTGTTCTCGGGGTTTAAAGTGTACTTGTAGCATATATATGAGTGTTTAGGGCCAAGTTGAAAAGATGTCTGACCCGTGGATGACGGTGCCTGGTTTCACGTCCTTTTTAGAGTACTAGGTACTCCACTCGAAGAAATCTTCAGACTTGGTAGGACTCCACTCGAAGTTTGAACCGTATCTTGTTCGATATATGAGGTTGAATTGATCCCTGGTTGGGATCCGGAAAGGTATTGTGAACAACGAGGATTCTTGCATATACTCCTCTTCGATTTTGTAGAGCTCAGTGTCGAAGATTTCTTCGAATGTATGAATGTAGATAGGACAGTGAGGTGCTTCGAAGATATAATTGAAGTCTGAGCTGAGGGTGGAGTTTGAAGTGAACTCGTAGTACATATAGTGAGCCTTGGTAACAGGAGAACTATCAATATACTATTAGGCGGACGCCGATCTCTGGCATAACAGAGGGACATAGGCCAAAATATTTGGTTTGGAGAATCTGTCGAAGAAGGCTCGTCTCGATAAAATAGGTAAAGTAAAGATTTATAAGGTAAACACTTTTTATATTGATAAGATCTCTGCTCTGTTGCTTGATGATGTCTGTAAAGCTCAAGAGGCACTTCGATATTTATATCCCACATCTGAGTGTTTGCGGACTACTTCTAACTACTATGTCTCTGAAGTACCAGTCTGGTTTTAATACGCAAATGTCTAGAATCTTATAAGTGCGAACACCATTTGACCCTGAAACTTATCACATCCTTTCGCAGTCATGGAATAGTATTCCTCAATTAAGATGACTACGTTATTTGTCATTCCAAGCAGCAGCCTCTAACTTAGATATCCGCATAGACTATTATATTACTTCAGTCTTGTTGACTATCGTTCCAGTAGTCTCTTCAGTCATGAAGTGATCAAGTTCATACCGGGCCACCTAGTGCCAATCGCAAGTCCGAGCCCAATGTGTCAACATCTTAAAGGGGCTCC
This sequence comes from Tuber brumale, assembly GCA_014065205.1. Lineage (NCBI taxonomy): Eukaryota > Fungi > Ascomycota > Pezizomycetes > Pezizales > Tuberaceae > Tuber > Tuber brumale. The sequence continues at coordinate 88,145 of JACCEG010000466.1, forward strand.
AACTTATCTAGGTCTTCCATTCTGAGCGTGCTTCCCCTTGGTTTGCTGGCCTCTGTAGAGGAGTCCTATCGCTAAGACCAACCAACCTACAGCTGATCTCAGAAGGGTATGGGTAGATTCGGTATGGCTCTAATGGCTTCTCCCATTGGGACACCCTCTTAGAGTCTTTCGTCGAAAATGTCCTGTCATATGTGGCCCATAGTTTAGGAAGCCTAACTTTGAAGCCCACTATCTTAATGCGCCTCCCACAGATGTCTTCCGTTCTACTTCCCAGATGTCACCAAAGGTCTCCTCACATATACCCTGCGAACACCATGCGGTTAGACAGATGGCGGCGACGTATTTGGTGTTTTGAAGTGGACTTCATTGACGTCACTTTTTAGTTATGGGACGCAACTCACGAAATCTCGCTAATGACCTGCGGGCCCTATAAGGGGGCCGGAGAGGGGCGTTTGTACTCCGGTAAATTGAGGGTCTGTGCACAGTTACCCTACCGTGAGGTCTGTGCACTTCTCTTAGATTTCCATATGCCTAACACTTACATAGAATGTGGAAAGATATCTGTCTACTTCCCTGACTATAAAGTGCGAGTCTATTGCAAACCAACAAGTACAATGTTAAGGACAGCAGTAGTCAGTGCAGAAAGTATTATAGACAAATACCTTCAGATCTTCCAAGAGACTATTTCAGAAAGACTACCACTCTTGAGATTGATAAACTATAAGATCAAACTGATAAACTCTGCCGACCAAAAGGCTCTGCCTATATATTCAGTATCTGAGAAATACAATATCCAACTAAAGGAATAGATTGATTAGAAACTCAGAGAAGGTGTTATCAAAAGAGCAAGGGTACTAGGATAGCACATATAGTTGTCTCTGTCTAAGAAAAAACCGATATGAGAATTAGATTACTAGTAGACCTATTCGCAAGATATGAAGTCGCCAAGAAAGACGATGAACCAATTCCAAATCAAAGAAGACTACTCAACACACTTGCAAGAGCATGATACACAAGCAAGATAGACTTGAGTGATGCTTATTTTCAAACCAGAGTGGATCCAAAGAATGAGAAATACAACAGTTTCAAAATACCTTTTGGCAGTTTTATAAGCAAAGTTATGCTTCAAAGTGACATGAATATAGTGTTCATTGTGGGGCTTTCAGTGTCTTGTAACCCATGGTGCCCAATCTCCATTTCCTGCACCATCCTGCCTACCTGCCTAAAGTGAGGCATTTTTTTCTTTATCTCCTACCCTGTTCCCTGACTTGTTCTCTACTCCATTTCTAGCTCAGATGGCCCCCGTCTTATAATTATCCCCATTTGGGGCCCTGCATTTCTTGCTATCCCCCATTTTGATCCCCAAGTTTCTCTTCTTCCAGTGTAGCTCTTCTTCTAGGTTCTCATTTTTCTTTGAGTGTCTCCTGTTTTATAGCCTGCTGTCAACTGTGACTGCCTCCTGTAGATCATACATCTAAAATCATACGCATAAAATTATATACTAAATAATACACGTAAAATCATATACACAAAATCATAATCTAGTACATAAATCACATAAGTAACCTGCTCATAAACGACATGCCTTTAAATTATATGCACATAAATTATAGGTATACTGTTAGCAATCACATATATTTATCTCTTTGATACGACTAACGTACATACATGAATGATATAATACAGACTTAGTATCAGGCTATTTTGTGTAGCTGTCCAATTGGAATCTTTGTTTCACCATTTGATAGCATCATGTTATACATAGTTGTAGAGTACTACCTAGGGTAATACCAGAGATGGAAAGTATTTATGAACTTGGGTAATCGCTATGCTAAAGCTCTTATAAGTTTAGACTAGCAATATAAACATGGTAAGACATTTAAAGTACCCCTGCCACTCACTGGCCATAAATGGCTACAACATGTGGAAACAGAAAAAGGAAAAGGGAAGAAATAGTAATAAATCAGAGGAGTAAAATCACGAACAGAAAGTTAAAGGAAACACTTTAGTGGGCTTAACACCCATTAACTCTACTACCCGGAGTCCTACTATCTCAAGTCCCATCATTCCTAATTCTACTACTTTCTGTACCACCAATGTTAATAAACAACCTACCACCTGACCCCCGGGCACGCCATCAAGATTCAGTACTTCAACATCTTATATGACTTGGATGCACCCAACCTCTAGCTGGACCACCTCCTACCTCATTGCCCCCCTCCATCCCTCCTCTCATTGCTCCCCCCATCACTCCTCTTATTGCTCTCCTTATTACTATTCTTATCCCCCTCTCCATTGTACTCACCATTGCCCACCCCATTTCCATACCCACTGCTATCCTCATTATTCTTCTCATCATTGCTATCGTCAATAACACTACCCTCCGCATTTCCACTTATGCCTGACAAGCAGGAGTGCCAGCAGTTCTTAGTAGTGGGAGGTTCATTTTCATTGTTATTGCCCTCATTATTTTTGTTACCATCCTAGGGGTTGGGAGCCACTTACCTCAGATAGCGCCTCTGCTCCTCCTATATTTGTCAATCAGACTTTCCAGCCGTGATATTCATAACATCATCAACCGACCCCATGTTAGAGACTATGAGAGTTATGCAACTAGCATGTGCTGCACTCATGGTGCCAGCTATGCAGAATTAGCAAATTATATGACTTTATTAGGATAGTAACTTACAAGCCATATTCATGACCAGGTAGTCCTCAACTGCTACCTACAAGCATTCAACAGCTGACCTCTGCCAGCACAATTGTTGTTGGAAAGGCAGGTTCGCAACAATTTCCTGGCAGAGACAGTAAAATGGAGCCTTCAGGATCAAGTCTCTTTCATCCCAGTGGTATTTGACAATCACCACCATTACTAACCTACCTGCTAGATATCGCACCAGCTGCCGTATGCCATCAACAACCCTCCCAGCTCTCTTTCTTCCAAGGTGGAAGGTTGGAGGCTCCCAATAACCACACTACTGCAAGCCTAAGATACTTACTGTCACTCGCACCTGCCATCTAGGAAGATATTTGTCAAGAATTCTTTTTCTTTCAAACAAACAGTGGGTATTTAGTTTGGTCTGCTCAGTTGGATGGCTGGCAAAGAAGGTTGTTTGTCGAGACTGGTAGTGTTTTCATGGAGAGTGAGAGCTTGTAATCACAGGTGTTTGTAGTGAGAGGTAAAAATATAAGGTAACTAGCAGAAATGCAAGTACTAGGACATGCAGATTCTTCAAATTTTGCGATATGGATATGTATGCGTCTTATAGTTTCACTTTTGAAAGAGCAGTGGTGTTTATGTCAGCTTCAAAGAAGTAGTTTATCAAAACCTGAAGTATTAGAAAGTGCGATACTTTGTAACTGGGAAAATAGTATTGGCCATTTCATTAACCCTACATTTCAACCCGCCTTTGTAACATATCAAGGATTGTACTGTTGTTAGGTATATGGAAATCAGAGAAAAAAAGTGTACAAACTTAACTGTAAGGTAACTGCACATAGATCCTTGATTTACCGAAGCTATCACGCCCCTGTGGCCCCCTTATGGGGCCCACATCATCAGTGAAAAGAAATTGCACCTTGGATGAAAAGCTCTCGCATCCAAATCTAGGACGTCTGCATCTAGACACACCTGCTTTGCTTATCTCGTCTCATGTGTTCCACTCTTCTGATTCTGAATCGATTTATTCTCTCTCATCTTATGTGTTCTAACACCTCAATTCAATTCTTTCCGCCCCAGCCTGTACGCCCCAGACTCATTTCATTCTCACACTTTCTACAATTCTGACCTGAGTCTTAGTTTTCATCTGGTGTGCTTACATATAAACATTGTAAATCGCACTCATCAGAAGGTAGGACCCTTTCCCACATGCTTAGTTATACGTGAACTCAATTCATCCACGGACACTCATTATGGGACCTTTTTCCGGGTAACACTTGGGGTCATTGCCTGGGATTCGGCAATTGTCTGGTACCTCTATGCAGACTCCGGCTATTCCACACCCATTCTCAGTCCCGTCCACTTCCCCAAATGACTAAGATCAGAATTGCTTATCATGAAAGGTGTGCTCATTGTGATAATATACGTGCTAAACTATTTGTCCAATTTCAGTATTTAAAAGAATGAATAGTTGATCTAGTATTTTGAAGTGTGACTTCACTATTCAGGGTATGCTACTGCCCCCTCTATGAAAGGAAAAAAAAGTAGAGTGGGTTGTGGCTCACCCAGAATTTGTTTATTTGCAGCCCATCTGCGGATTGTCTGGCGGTCATCTGACAATGTACTCTATCACCCCCATAAATCTTATGCCTCTCAATTCTGTCTAATTTATTTCTACCGTGCTGGTGTTCTTGTATTTATTAGAACTAGTATTATTCCTGTTACCACATCTCTTGGCTAACTGTTCAATTTTCACAATAATTAATCAATGCAAGATCTATCATGAGTGTCTTTCCAGACTTTTTATTTGTATATCGAAGTCTGTACATATAGAATAATTCAATATATTTCATTAAACATATGTAGATCAATTCTGTAATTAACTATACATTGTGTCTCCCCAATGGGAATCACATGAGCCTGACCAGTCATAGTCCCTCTATCGACTATCCGCATATCCCAGTGAGTGGGCTGCTTGTAGACTTGTATATATCTGCTTCCAATGTGAAATTTTCCTCCGTTCATTTGATTGAGCAATTGAACCAACGCCAGCCCACTGGCACCTGTAGCCTCACTTCAGACATTTCTTATCTTGGAAAGTCTCAATAACCATGCCACTGACCTCCCATGCAGATCCCCTTAAGTGTCTGCTTTCGCAACCTGAATCCATACCCAATCATTTCTGGGTGAAGCCTTCCAGAAATTCTTTGCTCTAGTACAGTAGGCCTAATGAATCTGAAACACATCAGGCTCTTGAAAATCTGGGACTGCAATCTCGAGCTGGGTAAAGTGCTCTACTGGAAGCAATCCCAGTTTTGTGAAGTCCACACATGGCTGCCATTGATCCATTACAGTCTACTGGATATAATATAGTATCTCCCTCACCATGTCAGAATACTGGATTTTGAAGATAGTGCAAAGTTCAACTGGTGTGTTTGTATCCTTCAAGTGGCCTCTGAGAATCCACCAAAGTATGCTGTGGCCTGAGGAAGTGCGCAGCTCCGATGTGATATTCCCTATCCTGACTGCATTATCAGTCTTCAAAAGTGCCTCTAGTGTCTGCAGCCTCATCCCCAGGGTATGCTGGCAGCCATATTGTGACAAGGTCTGTCAGCACACAGTTTCACTTTTGTTTGACCTTCGGTTGCCTTCTTTAACCTGCTCCTTATATGCCAGCTCATAAATATCAGTGGAATACATCGAAATGGATCCAAAACATCAGACATGAGACTCAAAATGAGTTAGGTGGTGCATCTTGATGAAGTTGAAGTGGTTCTCCTGCAGCATTAAATCCGCCTGCTGATCAAGGCTTTGGAATTTCTCTTTGATCGCAAGCTGGCGCCTTTTAGCAGTGGAAATACTGAGGGCTTCCTTGGCCTGCTGATCTTGTATCTGTTTTCTCAGTTCCTGATCCTGATGGTTTACCCAACTATGGGTAGCCATTAAGGTCCGGAACTCCACAAATATGTCTTTCATTGGGTGAAATATCTGAAGATACTTTTCCATGTAGGAGAGTGTCTCACATATGACTGCGATACTAGACCATCAGACTAAAATCAATCAGTACGCGGACACATTTCAAGGCGCGTCTGAATAGGAGTTGCTGAGAACTGTTAGGATTACATAGTGCAGATGCCAACACCGCCCAAATACATCAGCACAGGTTTCGCATCTCCTTTCTCTGCCATTGTATGACTTCACAATAGGCTTTTTTCTGTACGCTAAATCCAGGATATGGGGGGATCGCTTTCAAGACATCATCAAATACCTGCTGCCACTTGTGCTTTTTCAAGAACCCTTCCACCCATTCTATCATATGTTTAAATAGACTAAAGTAGATGTTATGTAAAAGGTCCAGCTTGTGTAGGGCCACAAGGTCTACCAAGTGGAGCCTTGTGAATATGTTATGGGCTATTTTTACCCAATCTGCTGAAAGTATTCTGTAATGCTGGTACTTCCGCTATCTTCCTGCCCCAATGCTGTTTTCATATACAAGGTGTAGTCGCGGATCTGATATGTATGTCCAAGATCCCCACAAAGTTCCTCGCTCAGAACCTTACACTTTGGGCATGACTTGTAACTTAATCCATAAAAGGCCGCATACTTGGCATAATCTGCGATGCAGGCCGATAAAATGGCAAAATAGAGGCGCATTTTGCCATCGGAACAGTTTATTATCGTTCCTTCTTGGATAACCTACTGCAGTGGTGCAAATATGAGATCAAAGGTAGTCTTTAGAATGTCTGCATTCGTCTGCTGCTACTCTTCGTCAGTGTGAGCCCATTTTCCCGTAAACTTTGGCAGTAGTACTAGCAATGTAAGAAGCAGGATTGGCATCATAGATGGGCCATTTTTGGTAAGCAAATTGATATTGCCAATCGTGATATATACTGGCCAGGCTTTTTTATTACCAGAGAAATTGGTCAGATAGGTCTAGTCCGACCATCTGATAATCGGTACTAGTGTTGATCCAGCTAGCAATGTTTCTTGCAAGTAAACAGGATAGACTGTTAGTACTAGATACTAACTACTGGCACCTTTGATGACTGATATCGTACCTGAGTTTCCCGCCACAAGTCTGCTGTATGCATCTCAAAATACAATTGATCTCCACCTAAATCGTATTCCCGAATCGGTGTGTACATCATATCAGGTGTATATACAACCTGGCAGATCAGATAGCAGATGTAATAGATGACATTCCGATAATAGAAAGTCGTTACACCCCTCCTATCCTCTATGGTTGCTTCAGTCTAAGGGAGATACTCACCAAATGGGTCCAGTACTTCAAGATGTTTTTGCAAAAGAAATGTGGATTGAAATGATCTGGCATTCTTCTCGCGCAAGTCTTTTATAAAGTAATCATTTATCTGTGACCTAGCCACCTTACTCTGGACAAACAAGCTAGCCAAATTGAAGTCAGTCGCAGATGAAAAAGAACTCCATATGTCACGAATGTAGCTTAGCGAGAAAGAGGTTTTCATATGACTCATAGTTATGAGTCATAGGTATGTTATGTTTCGCATATGACCTCAGTTAGAGGTCATGGGTTTCGCGCATGTGACCACTTTGGTCATATGATATGGTTACGATGATATGTTATGTTTCGCACATGACCTCATTTAGAGGTCCTGGGTTTCGCACATGTGACCACTTTGGTCATATGACTAGTTTATGACGTTTTGATATGACTCATGAGTTGTGAGTCATATGTGGCATGTGATGTGAGAAGTGAGTCACAAGGGTGTGAAGGGCAACTATATAAGGAGGCCATTAAAGGCTGAAGTAGTAGGCATCCTCCGTCCCCTCCATTTTCCTCTCGATTGAAATCAACCCTCCGGGCTTGATCTTCACGAACCATCCACCACCCCTCTCCTCCCACGATGGCTTCGGCCTAGGAGTGACGGCCATCCCCCCCCTCACTGCCCTTCTTCGCCTTCGTCGCGCGTCGGGCTTTCCCTCCTCTGAGTTCCAGTACTGCTTTCTGCTGCCCGTTCTCGCCTCTCTCCTCGCTTAGCGAGGCCCCTCCTCATGGTCGGCGACCTCTCGCTTCCCATGCTTCAGACGGCTGGGAACACGGTTTCTGCGGTACGCGAGGACTACTCTTTAGGCCTGATGGTC
>JACCEG010000466.1:96399-113332 GCA_014065205.1 Tuber brumale
TTGGTGGTCCCCCGACCTGACGGCACAACGTGCAGCCTTCCACTCAACGGTCAGAGCAGCCCGCAGAGACCCCCTCCCCTCGTCCAAGGACCTATGTAGGAAGGCACGCCTCCTCTACTTCAAGGCGATCAAGAAGGCCAAGAACGAGTATTGGAAGAACTTCCTACAGTCGGCCAACCCCCAAACCCTCTGGACGGCGAAGAGATTCGCGTTCGGCAAGCCACCCGACAGGTTCCCCCAGATACCGGGGGCTGAAAGCCCTGCCGACATCAATAAAGCCCTCCTCGGACACTTTTTCCCCGAGAGGAGATCCTCTCCCCCACCAAGAATACTGAGAGAGTTCAGAGACGTCCCGGAGTTGTCAGCCGATGAGATAACAACGGCCCTTCGAAAGTCCTCCTCGTCCTCTGCCCCGGGCCCTGACCAGATTCCGTACTCGGTCTGGAAGAAGGTACACCTGATAAACCCAAACATCCTCACCTCACTTCTGAGCCCCCTAATAAGATATGGGTACCACCCTCCGTCCCTAAAGAAAGCAAACGGCATAGTGCTGGACAAACCCGGCAAACCCTCTTACGACACACCTGCATCCTTTCGCATCATCGTCCTGCTGGAAACAGTTTCCAAGATTCTGGAAAGGGTGATGGCAAACAGACTCTCGGCCCTAGCTAGGTTCCTAGGCCTGCTCTCCCCCAACCAGACCGGCTCCCTACCTGGTCTAAGTACCTTCGACGCGGCGGCCACCCTGTCCCATGAGGTCCAGCTGTTCATGCGCCCCAAGTTAAAGGTCTCGACCCTCTTCCTTGACATAAAAGGGGGCTTTGACAATGTCTCAGCCCAGACACTTTGCGAAAGACTGACCACAAAGGCGGTCAATCCCTACATGGTTTCGTGGATAAGGTCCTTCCTCCACGGCCGCTCCTGCCGCCTGATTATTCAAGGCGCACCCCAGACATTCTCTCCCGTTTCGGTCGGTACCCCCCAGGGGTCCCCGATCTCCCCCCTGCTATTCGTGATTTACGTGTCCACCCTACACTTCCCGGTCCCAAGGGGACTTATCCTCTCGTATGTTGATGACTTCGCTGTCACGGTGGCATCTGGCTCTTACCGAAGGAACATCCAAAGACTCCAGGTGATAACCAAAGCCCTACAGAGGAAAGCCGGCAGAATAGGCGTCTCCTTCTCGATCCCGAAAACGGAACTGATGCACTGGGAAACTCCCTCGCAAAAGATACCCCCGCCCCCAATCCCGGTCCTGTTAGACGACCTCGTCTTCCGACCATCCAGACTGGTACGCTGGCTAGGCTACTGGTTCGAACCTTCCTCAACGTCGTGCACAAGAGGCACCACAGCCCACTTCGTCAGAAGACTCGGCCTGGCCCAAGGCGACTTCGCAACAATCAAAAGGTTGTCAAGGCCTGGTAAAGGCCTTCCACCCTTCCTGTGTCACCGCCTGGCATCATCACTGATCTCTCCGATCCTTCTCTATGGAGCGGACCTTTTCTCCCCTAGCCTTACCCTCCTCGATCGAATGTCCGTCTTCTGGAGGTCAGTCCAGAGGTGGGTTACGAACTGCTTCTCTTCGACTCCGATCGGCACGCTTGCCTGTGAGTCAGCCCTGCCACCTATGCCCCTCCTGATTCGTCACCGCCAGAGACTCGCAGCCATCAGGCTAGTGTGCCTCCCGCCGGAGGCCAATCCAGCGACTGCCAGACTCCACCCCACGTTTCGGACCTCCTCCCCGTTCAGGGCCCTCGATGACCACCGCCACCACACGTGGGGACTCACATCGGTCTATGCCCCCCTCTCATGGAGATCACCCGTCCCCTCCCCCCCGATAAGAAAACACCTTCCGATCGATGTGATAGCTCATCGTACACTCCCGTTCCTGCCGGGCTCTGGTCCTTTACCGGTGGCCTCGCCCGACCTCCTCCCGCCTGGCTGTCTCCCCGTAGGGGAAGACACCCCCTCTTACCTATCGATCAAACTGAATGCTAGATCAGCGCTAGTCAGAGACTGGAACGTCGAGTTTCCTCCACCACCAACATAAACTTACCCCGTATCGCTTACACCCCACCCTTTTATGGGACTTGGAAGGTTCATAGCAGGAAGGATCCACCAAATGCGCTCAGGCAAAAGCTACCTCGCAGCCCACCCGTCCTGGTTCACGGAGGACCCCTCACCCCTATGCCCGCTTTGCGAGGAAGACGAGGAGGACTTCGAACACACCATCCTCACCTGCCAATCCCGCAGAATACCTCGTGAGCGCCACCTCAAGGGGCTCACCTCGTTAGATAGGGAAAGCCCACTCTGGTCCACACCCGCAGCCCTCACCTCGCTCGCCAGGTACTTAAATGTCACAGCGACTGGCTTTCCCCCCGGTATGCCCCCAGCAGAATGGGACACCGAACACCCCCCGGGCGCAACGGCGCCCGAGCTACCGATTTATGGCTTTGCTCCCTGAGAGGGGTACGTCTTTTTGTTGTTTTGTTTTCCTAGGTCGCTAGGATTGAATTTTCTGTCATGATTATGCTTTTATTTGTTTTATTTCCTTAGGGATTTGGTGTCGGCTATCGGACACACTTAGGAGGATTTTATAGTTTGCTGCGGATATTTCTTTTGTGCCTGCGAGTTTGAGATTAAGGTTTTTCTTTATGCCATAGCTAGCGCTGCATGCAAGTTCTTGTACCGTAAACAAAGAATACATGAAGATAAAAAAAAAAAAAAAAATAAAAAAAAAAAAGGCTGAAGTAGTAGGCACGCTCTGCTTCCGCTATTTTCCCCCTCCTACATTTCCTCCTCACTTTTCAACACGATCAGCGTCCGGTGTGCTCTCACGATCTTACTACTCCCAGAAGCCTTTTGGCCAGGGCCCCACTGCCTAGCCGGCAATGGCCTCGTCCTCAGTCCCCCTTCCCCCCTCGGAACACTCCTCGGTGTCAGGAATCCGTCCCCATGTTCCCCTCCTGCTCGCACTGCTCGAGAATGCCACGACAGATGCGGGTGTATCCCCCCAGCTTTTCCCCCCAATTAGCTCAGGAGAGCTAGCCGATTTGTCGCCAGGCGAAGCCATTATTCTCCCCCTTCTGTGCACCTCGCTCCTGGCATCCAGGGCCCTCTCCGCTCAGATAGACGAACTCGCAATGGAAGTTGCAAGACTGTCCGGCCAGATCGACGACCTCCATGCACGAAAGAACAGACCCCCTGTCCCCCCCCCACCTACCTCTTCTGACAGCGCTACGGCAGCCTCACTTTCCGCCCTTCAGCTCTCGGTCAGGGACCTAGCGTCTCGTCTGACCACCCCCCTACCCCAACTAACACGCCACCAACAACCCCCACCCCAACAAAACGCACCCATGCAGCAAACGACAAAGGCGGCTCGGGTGGCCCCATCCAAAAAAGGCAAGGAGAAAGCGCAGGCCGACTCCGAGTCATCCCTTGCCAACGAGCTCACCCCACTCTATGTGGGCGGGGGCGATGCAGACTTCCCCTCATACAGCACCAAGGACTACAAGTGGTATGGCAACCCTGCTGCCTACGCGGCCAAGTTCCCGCGCTCCTGGGAGGCTCAGGGCTTCCGGGATGGAAAATATCCTCCTGTCTCAGGGTTCCACCCAGCCCCCAATTCGTCGGCCCAACCCGGCCCCTCCTCCTACGCTCTGGCCGCTTCTTCTGGTCAGAAGAGGAAGGGAAAGCCGAGCAAAGGCAAGAACATCGCGACTGCTGCCCAGGTTGCGTCTGGTATGGCCGTGTCCGCATCGTCTAAGGGGCCCAAGAGCCTTCCGGCAGCCGAGAGACGTTTCTTCGCCCCTCGCTCGTCCCCCCTCCCTCACAACCAGGCCGAGCTTATTGCTGCCTCCTTCCCGGACTCCGCCGCCTCGGTCTTAAGAGAGGCTGGCTGCAATCTCCCCTTGTCCTTCTCTGCCCGGGTAAATGACAGAGGAGCAGTTACTCTCCTCACCCTTTCACCCTTCGTCCTCTCCACCTCCTATGCCCCCTACTACGAAGCACTCTCTGCAAAACTAAACCAATCCTTCCCTATTGGAGACTCGCCCTGGCTATCTTTCCGCCCAGCACCCAACGAAGTTCAACTTGCTGTTCACTCCCTTCCCGTTGCATACCTCCCCGAGGACGACGGTGACCTGTTTCAGTCTCTGTCGAACACCATCCTCAACGTTAAAAATGTCTAGATCCTCTCTGCCCGATACCTCAACCCCGACCGCGATTCCCGAGTCCAGAAAAAGGCAACCTCAGTGGTGGTAATGGTGGCCCCGGAGAATGAGGCCACAATGTTGGGCAACTCTTACCTTTTCTCCTCGCGATGCAAGATCGAGCGGGCATACTCGGCTAATGGCCTCACTCAATGCCGTAACTGTCATGAATACGGACCCCACTCAGCTAGATGCAAGGTTGACCGTCCGGTCTGCCCCATCTGCGCCCTCTCCCACAGAAAACAGGCACACAGATGCCAGAACCCTCCCTGCCCGAAGGGCGGCAACCTCAGAGCAGTCGCGAACTGCTGCCCCACCTCCCCCCCGCTCTGTGCAGTATGCAAGGGGCCCCACCCGGCCTTCGCTCGAGACTGCCCCTCGAGACCTGCCCCCCCAACTCTCCGCAGGAAACCCCCTCTATCGCTGGATGAGGAAGGAATGGACACGTCGAACGACTCCGGCGAGGGACCTTCAACTGGTTCACGACCCCTCCTACCCCCCATCGATTTTGAAACACGCCGTCCTAGGAGGGGTAATGCCCCCTCAACACGTCCCCCCACAAACGTTCAGAAACCCCAAGGAGGCGCCCTGCCCAATCCCGCATGGCAGGCGACTCCCACTCCTATCCCACAGCCTGAAACGCCGGAAGGCATGTAATGGTTGGTCGCACCTCCCCTGTGAGTTCCGTGCTGGCGACGGGCTCCGATAACTCCATATCCATTCTACAACACAACTGCTTGGGAAGCTGGGATGTGTTTCTTTCCTTGTTTAATTCCTTTTCACTGTTGGATACCCCCCCCACGCTTGTTGCTCTTCAGGACCCCCCAATGTATAGGGGCAAGCCCCCCGCGTTTGCGAATTTCAAGCCTTTTTTGCCCCCTGCCCTAACGGTGGCAAGCCTAAAGTGGCCTGCTACCTCAACCTTCCTTCCACCCAACATTTCTCTATCCTTCCTGTTTTCTCTGAAGCAAGAGACTGGATAGCGATGGATTTCTTTTCCTCAGTTGGATTTTTTGATTCCTTTACAACCAAGTTCCGAGTGGTCAACCTCTACAGCACCTGGGATAGCTCCACCTTCAAGAGGACTATCTCGCCTAATACAGCGTTCCCCTCCACACCCTCCCCAACGCTGGTCGTAGGAGATTTCAACATCCAGCACCCCTCATCCGACCCGGGTCGTCTCTTTTCGGTCCAAGACCTTGGAACGTCGTCCCCGTTTTTTGAGAGAGCTGCCGCTGTTGGCTTTTGCCTCCTAAACATACCCGGTACCCTCACCTACTTTCCATTTGATTCAAACCTCCGCCCCTCGGTGATAGACCTGGCGTTCGCCAATGCCCCCCTCTCGCCTAACTTCCGATCCTGGGGCACACCCCTCCCTCCAACGGGATCAGACCATGTCCCTATCCTCATCACTCTATCGGAGCCCTTAGCTCGCCCCCATCCCCCCTCTCCCTCATGGATGAAGACTGACTGGACCGCCCTCGAGGAAGGACTAAAGAAGATGACGTTTCACCCCCCTCCCCCGCTCCCTAAGCCAAGTACGCTATCAATCTGGTTTGATACAGCCCTGGACAGGATAAGGTCCCATCTCAGAGGTCACACCCCCGACAAGAGACCCTCCCATAGGTCGAAACCCTGGTGGACCCCCAACCTAACAGCACAAAGATCAGCTTTCCATTCCTCGGTTCGGGCGGCCCGGAGAGACCCTCTCCCCTCATCCAAGGAGCTATGCAAGAAGGCACGCCTCCTGTACTTCAAGGCTATTAAAAAGGCCAAGAATGACTACTGGAAGAACTTCCTGCAAACAGCCAACCCCCAGTCGCTCTGGACTGCGAAGAAGTTCACGTTCGGAAAACCACCCTATAGATTCCCCCAGATCCCGGGGGCGGACAGCCCCAACGAGATCAACAAGGCCCTCCTCGAACACTTCTTCCCCGAGAAGGGGTCCTCCCCCCCCCCCACCATCCTACGCGAATTCAAAGATGTCCCGGAGCTGTCAGCGGAAGAAATATCGGCGGCACTATGGAAGTCCTCTTCATCCTCTGCCCCTGGGCCAGACCAGATACCGTACTCGGTCTGGAAAAAGGTCCACCTGATCAATCCGGCAATCCTCACATCCCTCCTGGGCCCACTGGTTAGATATGGGCACCACCCTCCCTCCCTAAAGAAGGCGAACGGCATAGTGCTGGACAAGCCTGGCAAACCCTCATACGACACTCCCTCGTCATTCCGCATCATCGTCCTCCTGGAGACCGTCTCTAAGATCCTCGAGAGGGTGATGGCAAACCGACTCTCGGCCCTGGCTCGTTTCCTAAGCCTCCTCTCCCCCAACCAGACTGGCTCCCTACCTGGTCTGAGTATTTTTGACGCGGCGGCTACTCTCTCCCACGAGGTTCAGCTGTTCATGCGTCCTAAGCTCAAGGTCTCGACCCTCTTCTTGGACATAAAAGGAGGCTTCGACAACGTCTCAGCCCCGATCCTCTGCAGCAGACTCGCCACGAAAGCGGTGAACCCCTACATGGTCTCGTGGATAAGGTCCTTCCTCCACGGCCGCTCCTGCCGCCTGGTTTTCCAGGGCGCGCCTCAAATCTTTTCGCCCGTCTCCGTGGGCACCCCACAGGGCTCCCCGATCTCCCCCCTTCTTTTCGTCATCTACTTCTCAACCCTCCACTTCTCGGTCCCTAGGGGACTCATCCTATCTTATGTGGACGACTTCGCGGTCACAGTGGCCTCCAGCTCCTACCGGAGAAACATCCAAAGGCTGCAGGGCATCACCAGAGTACTCCAGCGGAAGGCTGGCAGGCTGGGAGTGTCCTTCTCGATCCCGAAAACCGAGCTCATGCACTGGGAGACCCCCTCTCAGAAAGTCCCCCCACCCCGGATCCCAGTTCAGCTGGATGACCTTGTCTTCCACCCCTCTAAACTTATTCGATGGCTGGGCTACTGGTTCGAGCCCTCCTCCACGTCAGGTACAAGGGGTACCATGTCCCACTTCGTTAGAAGGCTTGGACTGGCCCAAGGTGCCTTCTCCACCATCAAGAGACTGTCTAGGCCGGGTAAAGGCCTCCCCCCCTATCTCTGCCACCGTCTGGCATCATCACTGATCTCCCCGATCCTCCTCTATGGCGCGGACCTCTTCTCACCAAGCCTTACCCTCCTCGACTGAATGTCGGTCTTCTGGAGGGCTGTCCAGAGGTGGGTCACGAACTGTTTCTCCTCGACTCCCGTCGGCATCCTAGCTTGTGAATCAGCCCTCCCCCCCATGCCCCTTCTGCTGCGTCACCGCCAGAGACTTGCCCCCATAAGAATGGTCTGCCTCCCACCGGAGACCAACCCGCCGACTGCCAGGCTCCACCCCACATTCCCAACTTCATCCCCCTTCAGGGCCCTCAACGACCACCGCCACCACACGCGAGGCCTGACATCGGTCTATGCTCCCCTCTCGTGGAGAACCGCTGTCCCCTCCTCGCCTATAAGGAAACACCTCCCGATCGATGCTATCGCCCATCGAACCCTCCCCTTCATCCCCGTCTCTGGCCCTCTGCCGGTGGCCTCCCCCGACCTCCTCCCGCTCGCCTTTCTACCGATTAGGATAGACACCCCCTCCTACGAGTTGGTCAAGCTCAAGATTAGATCGGCGCTAGGCAAAGACTGGAGAGACTAGTTCCCACCGCCCCCTACCTACCCCTACCCCGTGTCCCTTTCGCCCCACCCGTTCATGGGGCTGGGGAGATTCATGGCAGGAAGGATCCACCAGATGCGCTCAGGCAAGAGCTACCTAGCTGCCCACTCCTCATGGTTCACCGAGGACCCCTCTCCCCTCTGCCCGTTTTGCGAGGAGGACGAGGAGGACTTCACCCATGCCATCCTATCCTGCGAGTCCCGTAAGGAACCCCGTGAGCGCCACCTCCAGGGCCTCACTTCGGTAGACTGGGACAGCCCCCTCTGGTCAAACCCCTCCGCTCTCAACTCCCTCGCTAGGTACATAAACGTCACGGCGATGGGTTTCCCACCAGGTATGCCCCCGGCGGAAAGGGACCCCCAGTGCGACCCGGACGCCGCAGCGTCCGCTCTTCCGATCCATGATTTCGCTCTCTGAAGGGAGTCCAGCAACTGCCCGTTATGCTTTTCCTGCTCTGCTTGGAGAGAATTTTTCGTTATGATTATGCGCTTTATTGTTTTATTTCCTTAGGGATTTTGTGTCGGCTATCGGACACGTTTAGGAGGTTTTTATAGTTTGGTGCGAAAGTTCTTTTGTTATTTGCGAGTTTTTGAGATTAAGGTTTTGTTTATGCCGTAGCTAGTACTGCATGCAAGTTCTTGTACTGTAAAAAACAATGAATACATGATAATAAAAAGAAACAAAAAAAAAGTAAAAAAATAAAAAGGCTGAGGAGATAGGTTCTTCATGCTTCTTTCTAAGTTACTTTCTTACTTATTACTTTATGCTTTTATGAATATAAAACGTTTATGCTCTTTACAAATTTCCTATATGAACTGCTAAGTCTACTAAGTGAGTAGAGTTAAAGAAAGAGTATGAAAGGCGATAAGGACCAGAGATACGAGAGTCTCTCCCCCCGTATTGTAGGCATCCACCTGAGAACTATCGTCGAAGAAGTGAGAAGAGAAGTATTGTCTACCTATTGCTGAGAACTAATACCGGTTAGGGATCATAACATCCTACAGCTATCCCTGTCCTGATTAAGGCTTGTCCATATTTTAGGATAAGTTCATCCTCTATGGCGTATAAGTCACGTCCTGCTGCCATGCTTGAGCTTTTTGTTGGCAAGTATGCTATTTTATTTAATCTCTTAACTCTTATCCCGAGTTCCTTTCTACCTCCTTGAGGTTCCAAGTCTAAATCTTATTCTCCATCCCAGTCCTCTCCTGTATTGCCTACCCTCGTTCCTAATGCGACCATGAAATCTTCTGGTTTCAAAGTTTTCTGTTTGCGATGGATAGCTCCCTCCTCAGGATAGTACTCCAACTGTCTGCTCAATGTATCAGGCTTNGTCGGAATCGTGTTCGTGTCTGTACTAGGCGGGTACCTCCCACACACCGAAGGCGTCTTACCGCGTCTCTCTTGTAGTCCCTTGTTCTCTGAGAGATAGCGTCACTTAGTGGATGGGATCCCACCACCAAGCAGTGTGAAGGAGGAATGTGGCGAAGTCGACCGAAGGACGTGGGAACCCAAACCCAGGCCCAGAAGGGCGGGGAGAGAGAAACACCGAAGTCGCCTACCGCGAACTGTAGTCCCAGCCATCTGGAGAGAGAAACAGTGAAACCCGACCGAGCCAATGAAAAGCGAGGTACAAAACAACAGCGTGGCAAGAGGAGCAAACAACGTCCTGAGACATCGTAGGAGGGAGGAGGAGGGGCCCAAGAGGGCAGACCTCGAGAACAGGCTTTGAAGTCGATGCCCGAGGGCAAAGAAGTGACGAAAAGGATGGCCAGGACCCCCCAGAGGGGGGGGGTCCTAGACCGAAAAGCGGTGATGGTTGCCTCTGGTGTTGAGTCGTTCCCAAATAGGTGATGAATTTCAATGACTGGAGGTGTAGCGGAGACGGTCGATGTGCCGTAGCTAGTACTGCATGCAAGTTCTTGTACCATAAATCAATGAATACATGAAGATAAAAAAAAAAAAAGAAAAAAAAGGCTGAAGTAGTAGGCTCTTCATACTTCATTCTAAGTTACTTTCTTACTTATTACTTTACGCTTTTACGAATATAAAACCTTTTGCACGCTTTACGAATTACATACGAGAGACGGGAACTCTACTACACGCGTAGAGTTGGAGAACGAGTACGATAGATGATAAGGATCAGAGACATGAGAGTCTTTCCCACCTTGTCATAGACATAGGTCTAAGAACCATCATCGCGAGAGAACAAGGGAAGTATCGTCTACCCGTTGCTGAGAACTGATACCGGTTAGGGATCATAACATTACGAAGCGTCACTTATAGCGACGCTTTGACGATACCAAGATAGACTACACTTTCGCAGACCAGTCACCTGAGCTACCCGAACAAGCAGACGAATTACAATGAACAGTTGCGCAACTTGGACAAACTCCGAGTCCGACGACACCCGAAGAACAATTGACATACGTGGAGTCAAGTTCTGAAGAAGAAGACCAGAGAATGGAGGGACCAGGACTGGTCAGAGGAGAAGGGGCTGACGATGTACCAGGCCCGGCACCAGAGGCAGCACCGGAGTTGAGGCGCGACAGATGGAGCAAATCCCGTGGACATTGGAAGAATACCGACCCTAGGTCAAACAACCAGAGACATACGCAGGAAACAGACACCCGCTTCGGAACTGGATGGCTGAATTGACGATTTACTTTCACGCCACAGGTTGGCAAGAAGGATACGACGCGGAAAAAATCGCCTATGTTTCCAGTCATTTACGCGGAGATGCAAGCAAATGGCTCACACCATATGCGGAAGGCAACAAACCAATAGGATAGAGGAGCTGGGAAGAGTTCAACGAGGCAATCAAACAGCAATTTGGAGAAGTGGACCCAAGGAGTGCGGTCAGGATCCACGTAATGAACATGGAACAAGGGTCCCGCTCCATGACAGAATCCTGGAATGAGTTTAGGCTCCACCAAATGGAATTACTACTGCACGACGCGATGGCATCACTGTACTTATATGTGGGCATGTCGGAAAGACTTCAGATGGAATTCGAATACTTCGACTCTGAAACTACCACAGTCAACGAATTGGCCACATGGGCCATCAAGAAGGAAACTCGACTAGCAATCCCAAAGAACCTAAAAAGGGAAAAGCGGGGGAAGACAAGGGAAACGTCCACCCCAAAGAACATTGACGGAACATTCAGACCCACCTCAGAGGCCTACGAAGGAAGCTTCAAACCCACCATCGACCGCGAGGTGGAAATAAACACGGCTCAGACACGACGACCTCTCAACCTGTCTAACGAAGAATACAAGAAGCGAAGAGAACAGAATCTCTGCGTGAGGTGCAGCAGAAAAGGACATCGAATCTGGGAATGCCGAAACAGGCCGGACAATTGACAAAACCCAATGACATCTGCTCAAGGCAATGACTGGATCAGACAGCAAAAGAGAACCAACTGGAGGGAGATGACCATGGAGGAGGATCAACAGGAAAAAGAAGACGGTCCCCAGTAAGAGATGGTCTGGTGGATAAGAAGGGGAGGAAAACCATTGGGAAAGAGAGGAAGGACACGAATGAAACGGAAAAGATTACCATAGTGAACTACTATACTGCATTACTGGAAGAGGAAGGAGATCATATTATGATCAAAACAACACTATATGACAGAAAAAAGAATCGCACTACGATACATGCAATGCTGGACTCAGGGGCAATGGAAGATTTCATCGATAAGGAAATCTGCGACAAATACAACTACCCCATGACGCCAACATGAAATAAGAGACAGGTTTATCTCGCGGACGGAAAACCCAGCACTATGGGGCCTATAACCCATACAGTGCAAGTACCGATAGCCGTAGGTAGCCATAGGGAACAGGCAACTTTCCAGGTAGCGAACCTGAAGAACCATGAGCTTGTCCTTGGGATGCCATGGTTACGACAACACAACCCCACAATCGACTGGGACGACAACAAGATTACATTCGCTAGTGAACGCTGTACGACAGGGTGTCTCAACAGTTCGCCAGTGGTGTATACCACACCAGAAAGAGAGGCACAAGCGGCGAACCTGAAAGCACGATTGGACCAGCTCAGATAGGAACCGGATCGGAGAATCAGATTCAAGAAGTTGGATGAGAAGGCACTGGGACCAGCAAAGGGCTGCAGACAAGCGGCAGGTCATGACCTATATGCTAACCAAGACAAGAGGATCCAAGCAAGGGGTCAAGAAATGATATTAACCGGAATAGCGATAGGACTACCTCCCAGTACCTATGGATGGATAGCACAATGCAGCGGACTAGCAGTCAATAAATGAGTCATTACCAATGCAGGAGTTATAGACCCCGACTATGCAGGAGAGGTCAAGGTGGTCCTGGCCAACCTGGGAGATATCAACTAAGAGATTCGACAAGCAGACCGGATCGCACAGTTTATCATCAAGAAGATCAACACAGAAGAGGTGCATGAAGTACGAGAACTTCAAGGTACCAAAAGAAGAACGAAGAGCTTTGGTAGTACAGATAGCTCAAAAACCAAGAAAGAAGAATCGGCACAAATTCAAGAAATATCGGCACACGCATTCGGCAGATAACACAAGAGAGGAGACTTCACAGGGATCCTCAAATGGAATCTATGAGAAGGGAAGCTGGAACTGGCGCGAATCAATATCAGTACCAAACTGGTAGTACGACACAAACAATAACAAAAAGAAAAGGAGTGGTACAATATAATACCACAAGAATACCACCAGTTCACGAATCTTTTCCAGGAAAAGGAAGCGGATCGACCACCACCAAGGAAACCAGGAGTGGATCACGAGATCTACATTGAAAAAGACAAAAGAACAAAAGTAAAGAAAAAAATCCCTTATCAACCCGTTTACCCACAGGGGGAAAAGGAGTTGGAAGAATTACGTGGATATATTCAACAGAATATGAAGAGAGGATAGATACAACACTCGTTCTCATCAGCAGGATCACCAATCTTATTCATCAAGAAAAAAGACGGGAAGATGAGATTATGCGTGGACTACCGAGCACTTAACTCGGTAACGAAGAAAGACCGGTACCCGCTACTGTTGATCGGAGAAGCACTGGATCAATTAAGTGCAGCAAAATACTTCACCAAGTTGGACATCAAGGACGCATACCAAAACATGCGAATAAAGGAAGGAGATGAATGGAAAACGACCTTCGCAACAAGATACGGGATGTATGAGTATCTGGTCATGCCATTTGGTCTGACCAATGCGTCGGCATCATTCCAACGATGGATCAACCAGGTACTCAACAGGTTCTTGGATATATGCTGCATCGTCGATCTAGACGATGTGCTCATATATTCAGAAAACTTGGAACAATACAAGAAAGATATCAGCAGCATCATGAAAGAGATCCAGAAGTCAGGGATGAAGATCAAACCATCCAAATGCGAGTTCCACAAAAAGGAAACAGAATATGTAGGATTCATCATCAATAGGGATGGAGTCCAAGAGGACCCACTCAAAACAGCAGCTATATGAGACTGGGCAAAACCAAACAACCAAACGGACATCCTATGCTTCATGTGATTGTGCAACCTTTATCGCAGGTTTATCGAAAGGTTCAGCAGAATGGCAAAACCCTTATACAACCTAACAAAGAAAGTTGTCAAATAGAAATGGGGAGAAAAGGAGCAAAAGGCTTGTGATGACATTCGGACAAAACTCACGACGGCACCAATAGTAGTACACTTCGACCCCCAGTGGGAGACAACCATCGAAACAGATGCATCAACATATGTCTGCTCCAGGATCCTATCTCAAAAATGCGAAAACAGAAAAGGGCGCCCAATGTGGTATCGATCGAAAATGATGACACCGGCCGAATATAACTACGACATCGCCAACGAAGAGTTATTGGCGATAGTTCAAGCACTTAAGGAATGGAGACGATACATACCAAACAATGACCACCAGGTCAGAGTTCTCACGGACCGCAAGAATTTAGTTTCCTTCATGACAACAAAGGGACTCAATGATAGGCAAATCTGGTGGATGGAGAGCCTAAGCAAATACAACTTCAAAATCGAATACTGACCAGGAAAGCAATGAGGGAAACCAGATGCCTTAACAAGGATCGCCAGCGACAAACAACAAAATAATGGGGACAAAAGGATCAAGCAGAAAAATCGAGTCCTGCTTCCGAATGAATACTTCGAAGCCATGGCATAAACAGAACTTCAAGACGAGGGCGATGAAGAACTACGGAA
This sequence comes from Tuber brumale, assembly GCA_014065205.1. NCBI lineage: Eukaryota > Fungi > Ascomycota > Pezizomycetes > Pezizales > Tuberaceae > Tuber > Tuber brumale. The sequence goes on from JACCEG010000466.1 coordinate 110,512, forward strand.
AGCAATCAAGGAAGAAAAAGAATTTCAAGAAATAAGGAAAAGCCTGGAAAAGGGGGACAAGGAAAGAAAAGGGTTGCCTAGGGATTATGCGAATGAAAAGACCACTATCTGTGGTACGCCGGAAAGATACGGATACCGGCAGATGAAAAGATAAGAACGAACCTTATCAAGAAACACCGCGAGGACAAACCGGTATGATACGGAGGAACAGCTAAAACAATGGAGGTGATCACGCGAAAATACTAGTAGCCAGAATTAAGAGAATCAGTCAAGCAATACGTCAAAAATTGCGATATATGCCAAAGGACGAAGGTGGTACGACACACACCATATAGGCTGCTAAAGCCAAGAGAAGTACCAGAGAAACCATGGGTATCCATATCCATGGACTTCATAACGGATTTACCTAAGGCTAATGGATATGATTCAATCATGGTTGTGGTGGATCGCCTGACCAAAATGAGTCATTTCATACCAACACGAATGGATATGATGGCACGGCAGTTCGCAACAACATTTATTAAAGAAATCTTTCACCTTCACGGACTACCGAAAGATATCATCACTGATCAAGGGTCTATATTCACAGGTGGAATATGGAAAGAAATAACAGAAGAACTTGGGATGAAAAGAAAACTCTCGACGGCCTTCCATCCACAGACGGATGGGCAGACTGAAGGGACGAACGGCATATTGAAACAATATCTACGAGCCTATATCAATTATCAACAGGACAACTGTGACGAGCTATTACCAATTGCAGAGTTTGCGTACAACAATGGGAAACAAGAAACGATTAAGATGATACCCTTTTACGCAAACTACGGTCTCGACCCAGAATATCAGGCCATAGGTCATATGACCAAAGGACTGATAATGGCAAAGGAAGATATGAGTCAATTACATGACACACTACGAGCGGAGATGACAATAGCACAATTATGACAAAAAGAAAACTACGATTTACACAGAAAACCTGATCCACACCTACAACAAGGAGATAAGGTGTGGTTACTGCCAAGGAACATACGGACGACACGACCATCCAAGAAATTGGATTATAAGAAAATAGAACCATTCGAGATATCAGAAAGGATAGAGAAATGAGCATATAAACTCAACCTTCCCCCGTCCATGAAGATACACAACACATTCCACATTTCACTTTTGGAACTCTATCAAGACAGCAAGCTTCTGTCACAAACTATTACACCCCTTCCTCCTATCGAACTAGCCGGAGAGCCCGAATACGATCTCGACGAAATAATTGACTCGCGCTTATACCGCGGTAATTTTCAATACCGTAACAAATGGACCGGTTATCCTCCCGAACCCGATCAAGAGTGGTACCCAGCTACCAACTTCACAAACGCGCAAGATGCCCTCATCCTCTTCCACCAACACTACCCACAGAAGCCATCAGCCGAGCGTCGAAGACGCTCCAGACGGCTTTGAGCTCGTGGATAGCCCCACGAGCCCTCCACCCGATGTAGCCAAGTGGGCTGCAGCTGTAGAAGAAGTCAGAATCAAGAAGGAGAAAGAGGAGAAGACCATCGAGGCCGAATGGGCCAAGGTGGTCAAAGACAACGAAAGAAACTATGCCATCTATCACTGGACAGCATGCACGGACGAGGGGTGCCCCGTGCACCTAGACAGGAAACAACAAAGCAACTTCTTCCCGAGCCAAAAGTCGGCGACAAAGCAATCGCCACCTACATCCCCAATCCAAGCTGAATGGGCAACACAACGACAACTTCTGCCCACCAGCCCCTCACACCACAGGATTTCCGGGCAGAACTTCATGTGCAGATACTACCCATACCATCACAGGCAACAATGGGAAGCCAAGCAGGCAACCCAAAAGGTTCCAAGGATGGAACCTAAGGAGGGGGAGGATACATAAACGCTTTTGTCTAGGGCAGAACTGCACCGAATGATCGAACGATTGCGGCGAGAAAATGATCGCCTAGTGGAGGAAACAAAACAGCAACAAGAAATGATTGGGCGCCTGAAAAACCACGAATGGATGTACCGGCAGACGATGGAAGGATCGAGAAGGGGGCTGGACATAATTCGTGCCTCCTACAAGGACAAAATAGCGCAGTTAGAGGAAGCGCTATGAAAGGAACGGCTCAAATGAAGGGCCATCATCGACGAGGTGCTCAGATTATGCCGCGAGGCAAACGACAGCGCCAAACGCCTTAGAAGGTTCAAGGACCGCCTCTACGATGAGAAATTCTAAGCTGGAAGGGACTCGAGCATAGGGAGGGAGGAGCTAATGTCCCGAATGTGGCTTAGTGAGGAAGAAGTTTTCACATGACTCATAGTTATGAGTCATAGGTATGTTATGTTTCACATATGACCTCAGTTAGAGGTCATGGGTTTCGCGCATGTGACCACTTTGGTCATATGATATGGTTACGATGATATGTTATATTTTGCACATGACCTCATTTAGAGGTCCTGGGTTTCACACATGTGACCACTTTAGTCATATGACTAGTTTATGATGTTTTGATATGACTCACAAGTTATGAGTCACATGTGGTATGTGACGTGAGGAGTGAGTCACAAGGGTGTGAAGGGCAACTATATAAGGAGGCCATTAAAGGCCGAAGTAGATACCATCCTCCGTCTCCTCTACACACCCGGCGATTGAAATCAACCCTCAACGCTAGGTACTCACGAACCATCCACCACCCCTCTCCTCCCACGATGGCTTCTGCCTAGGAGTGACGGCCATCTCCCTCCCCTCCTCACTGCCCTCTTCTGCTCTTTTACGCGTCGAGGCATTCCTTCCTTTGAGTTCCGGTACTGCCTT
>JACCEG010000467.1:0-13508 GCA_014065205.1 Tuber brumale
TTCTCGGAGGATGTGAGGGGGGGGGGAGGAACTTTTCTCAGGGAAGAAGTGTTCTAGGAGGGCATCGTTGATCTCGTTGGGGGTCTCAGCTCCTGCCTATCTACTCGGTCCTAGTAACCTCCTTATATAGTTGCCCTTCATGCCATTGTGACTCACACTACAAGTCACATGCTACATATGACTCACAACTGTGAGTCATATCAAAACATCAGAAACTAGTCATATGACCAAAGTGGTCACATGCGCGAAACCCATGACCTCTAAATGAGGTCACGTGCGAAACATAACATATCATCATAACCATATCATATGACCGAAGTGGTCATATGTGCGAAGCCCATGACCTCTAATGAGGTCATGTACGAAACATAACATACCTATGACTTATAACTATGAGTCATATAAAAACCTCTTCCTCGCCAAGCCACATTCGTGACATTAGCTCCTCCCTCCCTAAGCTCGGGTCCCTTCGAGCTTAGAATCTCTTATCGTGAAGGTGGTCCGCGATCCTCCTGAAGCGTTTGGAGTTGTCATTCGCTTCGCGGCAGTATACACGCAACTCATCGAGAATGGGTCTCCACTTGAGCTCTTCCTTCCGTAGCTATTTGCCTGATTGCGCTATCTTGTTATTGCAGGAGGCCCGAACTTTTTCCACCGCCCTTCTTGCTCCATTGATTATCCGCTGGTACCTCCTTTCCTGGTTTTCCAGGCACGTGATCATCTCCTGCTACCGTTTTGTTTCCTCCACTAGTCGATCATTTTCTCACCGCAACCATTTGATCATTCGTCGCAGTTCTTCCTTGGAAACAAAAGTTTTTGTATCCTCTCCCTCCTTAGGTTCAGTCCTCGGAACCTTTTAGGTCACCTCTTTGGCTTCCCATTGTTGCCTTTGATGGTAGGGACAGTATCTGCGCATGCAGTTCTGCCAAGAGATCTTGTGGTGTGAGGGGCCGGTAAGCGGAGGTTGTGGTTGTGTTGCCCATTCAGCTTGGATTGGGGTCGTTGGTGGTGATTACTTTGTTGCCAACTTCTTGCTAGGGAAGAAGTTGCTTTATTGTTTTCCATCTAGGTGCACAGAGCACCTATCATCCATACATGCCGTCCAGTGATAGACGGCATGGTTTCTTTCGTTGTCGTTGACCACCTTGGCCCATTCAGCCTCGATGGTCTTCTTCTCTTCCTCCTTCTTGATTCTGGTTTCTTCTTCTGCCGCAGCCCACTTGGCTGCGTCAGGTGGAGGGCTCGTGGGGCTACCTACAAGATCGAAATCATCCGGAACGTCCTCGACGCTTAGCTGACGGCTTCTGTGGGTAGCATTGGTGGAAGGGGATGAGGGCATCTTGAGCATTTACAAAGTTGGTAGCTGGGTACCACTCTTGATCATGTTCGGGGGAGTAACTGGTCCACTTAGCACAGTACTGAAGGCTACCATGGTATAAGCGAGAGTCGTTTATTTCTTCGAGTTCGTATTCGAGTTCTCCGTCTAATTTGATAGGCGGAGGAGGTGTAATCGTTTTTGAAGGAAGTTTGTTGTCTTGATAGGGTTCCAAAAGCGAGATGTGGAATGTGTTATGTATCTTCACGGATGGGGGAAGGTCGAGTTTATATGCTCGTTTCTCAATCCTTTCCGATATCTTGAATGGTCCCATCTTCTTATAATCCAATTTCTTGGATGGTCTCATCGTTGGTCTATTTCTTGGTAGTAACCACACCTAGTCGCCTTGTTGTAGGTGTGGATCGGGTTTTCTGTGTTGATCGAAATTCTCTTTTTGTCATAATTGTGCTGTCATCACATCTGCTTGTTGGGTGTCATGTAATTGACTCATATCTTCTTTGTCCATTATCAGTCCATTGGTTGTATAACCTATGGCCTGATATTCTAGGTCGAGGCCATAATTTGCGTAGAAGGGTGTCGTCTTAATCATTTCTTGTTTTCCGTTATTATATGCAAATTCCACTATTGGTAATAGCTCGTCCCAGTTATCTTGTTGATAGTTGATGTAGGCTCATAGATATTGTTCCAATATACCGTTCGTCCGTTCGGTTTGCCCATCCGTTTGCAGGTAGAAGGATGTAGATAGCTTCCTTTTGATTCCAAGTTCTTCTGTTATCTTCTTCTATATTTCTAACGTGAAGATGGATCCTCGGTCGGTAATGATATCTTTCGGTAGTCCACGTAATTGAAAGATTTCCTTGATAAATGTTGTTGCGAACTGCCGTACTGTTGCATCCATTTGAGTTGGTATAAAATAACTCATTTTGATCACGCGATCCACCACGACTAAGACTGAGTCATATCTGTTGGCCTTGGGCAAATCCATTATAAAATCCATTAATATGGATGCCCATGGTTTCCCCAGTGCTTTGTTGGGTTTTAGCAGCCCATATGGTGCGTGTCATACCACCTTCGTTCTTTGGCATATGTCGTAATTCTTAACATATTGTTTGACTGATTCCCTCAGCTCCGGCCTGTAATATTTCCTCATGATCAGTTCTGTCGTTTTAGCCGTTCCTTCATGTCCTGCCAGTTTGTCGGTGTGGTATTTCTTGATAAGGTTCATCCTTTTCTTCTCATCATCTGATATCTATATCTTTTTGTCGTACCAAAGATAGTGGTCTCTCCATTCGCATAGGCCTAAGGCCACCCTTTTTCTTTCCTTGTCTCCTTTTTCCAGGCTTTTCCTTATCTCTTGGAACTTCTTTTCTTCTTCTATTGCCTTCTTCAGTTTTTCGTCATCCTCGTCCTAGATCTCTGTCGACTCCATAGCTTCAAAGTATTCTTTTGGAAGCAGAACTCGATTTTTCTGCTTTATCCTTTTGTCCTCTTTGTCTTGTGGTCTGTCGCTTGCGATCCTTGTCAAGACATCCGGTTTTCCTCCTTCTTTCCCCAGTCAATATTCGATTTTGAAGTTGTATCTGCCTAGGCTCTCCATCTATCAGATTTGCCTATTGTTGAGTTCTTTCGTCGTCATAAAGGGAACCAGGTTTTTGTGATCGGTTAGAACTCTGACCTGATGGTCATTGTTCTGTATGTATCGTCTCCATTCCCTAAATGCTTGAACTATTACTAATAGTTCTTTGTTAGCGACGTCGTAGTTGCATTCGGCTTGTGTCATTGTCTTTGATCAATAGCACACCGGGCGCTATTTTCTGTCTTCGCATTTTTGAGATAGGATCCCAGAGCAGACTTATTTCGATGCGTCTGTTTCGATGGTTGTCTTCCTCCGAGGATCGAAGTGTATCAGTATTGGTGCCATCGTAAGTTTTGTCTGAATGTTGTTGTAAGCTTTTTGCTCCTTTTCTCCCCATTCCCCTTTGATATCTTTCTTAGTTAGGTTATAGAGGGGTTTTGCCATCCAGCTAAACCCTTCAATAAACCTTCAATGAAAGTTGCAGAATCCCATGAAGCATAAGATATCTGTTTTGTTGTTTGGTTTTGCCCAGTCCCATATGGCCACTGGGTTGACTGGGTCCACCTGGACTCCATTTCCATTGATGATGAATCCCAGGTACTCCGTTTCCGTCTTGTGAAATTCGTATTTGGATGGTTTGATTTTCATCCCTGGCTTCTAAATTTCCTTCATGATGCTGCTGACGTCCTTCCGGTGTTGTTCCATATTATCTGAATATATGAGTACATCGTCTAGGTAGATGATGCAACATATATCCAGGAACTGGCTGAGTACCTAGTTGATCTATCGTTTGAATGATATTGGTGCGTTGGTTAGGCCAAATGGCATGACCAAGTATTCGTACATTCCATATCTTGTTGCAAAGGTCGTCTTCAATTCATCTCCTTCCTTCATCCGTATGTTGTGATAGGCATCCTTGATGTCCAGTTTCGTAAAGTATTTTGCGGTCCTTAGTGGATCCAATGCTTCGCCGATTAGTAGTAACGGGTATCGGTCCTTCTTTGTTACCCAGTTCATAGCTTGATAATCCACACATAATCTCATTTTTCCGTCTTTCTTTTTAACAAACAGGATCGGCGATCCTGCTGATGTGAACGAGTGCCATATCCACCCTCTCTTCATATTCTGTTGAATATATCCTCGTAATTCCTCTAACTCCTTTTCCCCCAGGGGGTACAGGCATTGATAGGGAATCTTCTTCTTTGCTTTCATTTTCTCGTCTTTTTTGATGTGGATTTCGTGGTCTACCCCTGGTCTTCTTGGCAGTGGTCGGTCGGCCTCCTTTTCTTGGAATAGGTTTGTAAATTGGTGGTATTCATGTAGTATTATATTGTACTACTCTTTCTCTTGTTGTTGTTGCTTTTGTTTTATTGCCAGTTCGGTGCTGATGTTGACTCGTGCCAATTCCAGTTTTTCTTCCCTTGGATTCCATTTGAGGATCCCCATGAGGTCTCCTCTCTTGTAATATCTGCCAAACGCATGAGCCGATATTTCTCGAATCTGTGCCGACTCTTCTTTCTTGGTCTTCGGGCTATCCGTGCTACCAAAGCCCTTCGTTCATCTTTTGGTGTCCTGAAGTTTGCGTACTTCGTACACCTCTTCTGTGTTGATCTTTTGGATGATCAACTGTGCGATCTGGTCTTCTTGTTGGATCTCTTGGTCTGTATCTGCTAGGTTGGCTAGGATTACCTTGATTTCTCTGGTATAGTCAGCATCGATGACGCCTGTGTTGGTAATGAGTCGTTTATTGACTTCCAGTCTGCTGCGTGGTGCGATCTGTCTATAGGTACTAGGAGGTAATCCTATCGCTATTCTGGTTGATATCATCTCTTGACCCCTTGCTTGGATCGTCTTATCTTGGTCGGCATATAGGTCGTGCCGTACCGCTTGTCTGGAATCCTTGGTTGGTCCTAGCACCTTCTCGTGCAACTTCTTGAATCTGATTCTTCAATCCGGTCCTTCTCGGAGTTGGTCGAATCGTGCTTTCAGGTTCTCCTCTTGTGCCTCTCCTTCTGGTGTTGCATACACCACTGGCGAACTGTTGAGACATCCTATCATGCATCATTCGCTAGCGAATATAATCTTGTTGTTGTTCCAATCGATCATGGGGTTGTGTTGTCGTAACCCTGGTATCCCAAGGACAAGCTCATAGTTCTTCAGGTTCGCTACCTGGAAGGTTGCCTCTTCCCTATGGCTGCCTATGACCATGAGTACTTGCACTGTATGGGTTATGAGTCCCATAGTACTGGGTTTTCTGTCCGCTAGGTACACCTGTCTCTTCTTTAGTATTGGGATTAGGGGGTAGCCGTATTTGTCGCTGATCTCCTTGTCGATGAAATCTTCTGTTGCCCCCGAATCGAGCATCGGGTGTGTCGTAATGCCTTTCTTTTCATATTATATAATATCATTTTGATCATGATATGATCTCCTTCTTCTCCCAATAGTGCCATATAGTAGTTTGCCACAGTGATTTTCTTCGTTCCGTTCATGTCCGTTCTTCCGATGGTTTTCCTCCTCTTCTTGTCCACCAGACCCTCTCTTACTGGAGACAGTCTTCTTTTTCCAATTGATCCTCCTCCATGGTCATCTCCCTCCAGTTGGTTCTCTTCTGTTGTCTGATCCAGTTGTTGCCTTGGGCTGGTGTTATTGGTTTTTGTCCATTGTCTGGCCTGTTTCGGCATTCCCGAATTCGATGTTCTTTTCCCCCACACCTCAAGCAGAGATTCTGATCTCTTCACTTCTTGTATTCTTCGTTGGACAAGTCGAGGGGTCGTTGTGTTTGAGCCTTGTTCATTTCCACCTAGCAGTCGATGGTAGGTTTGAAGCTTTTTTGTAGGTCTGTGATGCAGGTCTAAATGTTCCGTCCATGTTCCTTGTAGTGGAGGTTTTTTTTGTCCTTTTGTGCTTTTCCTTCCTTAGGTTCTTCAAGATCGCCAGCCAAGTTTTCTTCTTAATGGCCCATGCTGCTAGTTCATTGACGGTAGTGGTCTCGGAGTCGAAATATTCAAATTCCTCTTGTAGTCTTTTTGACATACCTGCATACAGGTATTGCGATGCTGTTGCATCGTGCAGTAGTGCCTCCGTCTGGTGGAGTCTAAACTCATTCCCATATTCCATCACTGAGCGGGATCCTTGTTCCATATTCATTATGTGGATCCTTGCTGCTCCCCTGGGGTCCACTTCTCCAAACTGCGGTTTGACTACTTCCTTGAATTCTTCCCAGCTCCTCCATCCTGTCGGTTTGTTGCCTTTCGTATATGGTGTAAGCCATTTACTTGCATCTCCTCGTAGTAGACTTGAAACATAAACGATCTTTTCCGTATCATATCCTTCTTGCCATCCCGTAGCACGGAAGTAAATTGTTCATTCAGCCATCCAGTTCAAGAGCTGTTGTCTGCTTCCCGCATATGTCTCTGGTTGCTTGACTTTGGGTCGATGTTGTCCCAGCATTTGGAGTAACTGTTGCATTTTGTCACGGCTGAGTTCTGGGGCTGGGCTTGGCTCTTGGCCTGCCGCTTCTCCTCCTACCGGTCCTGGTGTCTCCATCCTTTTGTTCTCTTCTTCTTCGGAGCTAGACTCCTTGTATGTTGATCTTTCTTCTAATATTATCGGACTTGGTGTTCGTCCGAGTTGTGAAACCGTTCATTGTAGTTCGCTCACTACTTCAGGTAGCTCCAGGGACTGATCCTCGAAGGTGTAGTCTGTCTTGGTATCGTCTAAGCGTTACTATAAGTGATGCTTCGTAATGTTATGATTCCTAACTAGTGTCAGTTCCCAACAACGGGTAGACGATACTTCTCTTGTTCACTCTTGACGATAGTTCTTGGACTTGTGTCTACGATAAGGTGTGAGAGACTCTCGTGTCTCTGATCCTTATCACCTATTGTACTCTTTCTTCAACTCGACTCTTATAGTAAAGTCCTTATCTCGTAGGTAGGTATTTATAAAGAGCATAAAGGTTTTATATTCGTAAAAGCATAAAGTAATAAGTAAGGAAATAACTTAGAATGAAGCGTGAAGAGCCTATCTACTCTGTCTTTTTTTTCTCTTCTTTTTTTTTTGTCATCAATTTTATGCCATGTTCAAGGTACACTGTCCACATGCAGCGCTAGCTATGGCAGACACAAAAACCTCACCCCCTACGCCAGCCCAAAACAGCCAGAAGAAAAACCGTCAACGAACCCAAACAGAAAGGCACACTGGCAGACAGGACCGAAGCCCCCGGTACATGAAACCCCCCGCCCAAACCCCGCTTAGGTTGAAAAAGCTCCCCTGCCCCGTAACTTGTAGTATACACAAACAGTAAAAACTGTAAAGAGAAGCCACCCAAGCCCATCAAAACAAAAGAAACCCCACTTCCCGACAGTGGTCCAAACCCCATAGCAAGAGCTACCCTAAACGGTCTTAACCCGGCCAACCAGTGCCACCTACGACAAAAACACGTCTACCGCTAAGGGCATGCACAGCAAAGTGGAAGAGGAACTGAAGAGAGGAAAGCCCAAGCCGAGGAAAACTAAACCTATGGCAGGGCACAGGGACTAGTGCCATCCAGACCGGGAAGCCCGGTGGGGATGCCGAAAAGATGTCGAGGTAAAGCAATGTAGCAGTAGAGTGTAAGCCGAGTGAGGGTGCAGCAGTAGGGTGCAAGCCGAGCGAGGGTGCAGCAGTAGGGTGCAAGCCGAGTGAGGGTGCAGCAGTAGGGTGCAAGCCGAGTGAGGGTGCAGCAGTAGGGTGCAAGCCAATCCAACCATCAGGGCAGGACGGAAACCAACGCGACCGCGTCAACTATCGGTAATCGTGTTCGTGTCTGACTAGGTGGTCCCCGTGGACGGAGGGCAAGCGATCGTACCGCGTCTCTCATGTAGTCCCTTGTTTTATAAGAGATAGCGTCACTTAGAGGATGGGATACCACCGCTTAAGCCAACTGTGGGGAGGAGCGAGATAGACCCGAGGGCCTGCTGGAGAGTTCTCGCGTACCGCAAACTGTGTTCCCAGCCGTCTGAAGCACGGGAAGCGAACTGTCGCCTACTGTGTGGAGGGGCCTCGCTAAGCGAGGAGAAAGGCGAGGACGGGCAGCGTGAAAAGGCATGCCGGAACCCAGAGGGAGGAAAGCCCCAACGTGTAAAAAAGGCGAAGAGGACAGCGGGAAAGAGTGGATGGTCATCACTCCTAGGCCGAAGCCATCGTGGGAGGAGAGGGTGGGGGCAGATGGTTTATAAGATCCCAAGCGTTGAGGGTTGATTTCAAGCGCAAGGAAAATAGAGGAGACGGAGGATGGCCTATCTACTCGGTCTTTTCTTATTTATTTATTTTCCATTTTTTTTTTTTTTATCATCATGTATTCATTGTTTATGGCACAAGAACTTGCATGCAGCGCTAGCTATGGCATAAACAACACCTCAATCTCAAACATGCAACCACAAAAGAAAATCCCGCACCATGATATAAAATCCTCCTAGACGTCTCCGATAGCCGACACAAAATCCCTAAGGAACTAAAGCAGAAAAGCACAAAAATCATAACGGAAAATGAAACCCAGCCGAAAAGCCCAAAACAAAGGAGACAACAGGTGGGCCGAAGGCATAAGGCGGGTATCGCAACTCAGGACCTGAAGCGATGAATCGGAAGCCCCATGTTATGGTGAGCGGTAGCTGAGGGGGTGTCCCAGTCTGCGGGAGGCATGCTAGGGGGAAAGCCAGTGGCGGTCACATTGAGGTATCTCGCCAAGGCACGCAGGGAGTCTGAGTTTGACCATAGTGGGCTGTCTCTGCCAACATCCGTGAGCCCACGGAGGTGGTGCTCACGAGGTTCCTTGTGAGACTCGCAGTGTAGGATGGCATGAGCGAAGTCCTCCGCATCCTCCTCGCAGTAGGGGCAAAGAGGGGAGGGGTTTTCGGTGAACCATGAGGGGTGGGCAGTGAGGTAACTCTTACCAGAGCGCATTTGGTGAATCCTAGCTGCAGTGAACCTCCCCAGCCCCATGAAGGGGTGGTGTTTGAGGGATACACCGAAGGGGGAGTAGGGGAGGGGGGAGAACTGGGTGGCCCAATCCTTGGTGAGAGCATTTCACAGCCGCAACTTGATCGACTGGTAGGATGGGATCGCCTCTCTCAAGGGGAGCTGCTTGAGAGGGAGGAGGTTGGGCGAGGCCACAGAGACAGGGTCTGAGGCATCGATAAACTGAAGGGTGCGGTGGGCGATAGCGTCGAGCGGGAGGTGTTTGCGTATGGGAGGCCAGAGGGGAGCCGACTTCCAGAGTAGCAGAGCATAAAGAAACGACAGGCCTCTAGTGAAGTGACGATGGTCTTCCTGCGCCTGGAAAGGGGAGGAGGTAGGATAGGATAGGTGCAATCTGGCAGTCGCCAGGTTGGCTTTGGGGGGGAGGCACACCAGGCGGACAGCAGCTAGCCTCTGGCGGTGGAGAACTAAAAGCGGGAGGGGGGGGAGATCTAATTCGCATGCCAGGATGCCTACCAGGGTTGATGAGAAGCAGTTTGTCACCCACCTCTGGACAGACCTCCAAAAGACGNCAGGATGCCTACCAGGGTTGATGAGAAGCAGTTTGTCACCCACCTCTGGACAGACCTCCAAAAGACGGACATCCTATCCAGAAGGGTGAGGCTTGAGAAGAAAAGATCCGCCCCATAGAGGAGGATCAGGGAGATGAGGGAGGACACTAGCCGGTGGCAGAGGAAGGGGGAGAGGCCTCTACCGGGCCTGGACAGTCTTTTAATCGTCACAAAGGCCCCGTGAGCCAGTGCGAGTCTTCTGGAGAAGTGTGAAGTGGTGCCTTTGGTGCAAGAGGGGGACGAGAGTTCGAACCAGTACCCAAGCCATCGGATCAATTTGCAGGGGCGAAAAAGGTTCCCATCCTAGAGGACCGGGATAAGGGGGGGAGGAACCTTCTGCGCAGGGGTTGTCCAATGCATGAGCTCTGTCTTCGGGAATGAGAAGGACACACCTAACCTGGAAGCCTTTACCACGAGCATGCGGGTAATGCCTTGCAGCCGTTGGACATTCCTGCGGTACGAGCTGGAGGCAACGGTGACCGCAAAGTCGTCTACATAAGAGATGATAAGGCCCCGAGGAATTGGGAAATGAAGGGATCATAAGTAGATGACAAATAGAAGGGGGGAAATCGGGGAGCCCTGGGGCATGCCGACCGAGACCGGGGAGAAGACCTGGTGGCCCCCCTGGAAAACCAGGCGGCAGGAGCGGCCATGGAGGAAGGATCTTATCCACAAGACCACGTAGGGATTGACTGCCCTGGTGGCAAGTCTGTCGCATAGCAGGGGGGCCGAGACGTTGTTGAAGCCACCCTTAATGTCAAGGAAAAGAGTCGAGACCTTGAGTTTGGGGCGCATAAAGAGCTGAACCTCATGAGCGAGGGTTGCAGCCGCATCGAAGGTACTCAGACCGGGGAGGGAGCCGGTTTGGTGGGGGGACAGGAGACCCAAAAAGCAGGCAAGAGCCAAGAGGCAAGTCGCTATAACCCTCTCGAGGATCTTGGAGACCGTCTCCAGCAGAACAATGATGCGGAATGAGGCTGGCGTGTTGTAGGAGGCCTTCCCCGGCTTGTCGAGCACAATGCCGTTGGCCATCTTAAGGGCGGGAGGGTGGTGTCCGTACTGGACGAGAGGGCTGAGGATAGATGTCAGGATGCTAGGGTTCAGCAAGTGGACCATCTTCCAGATGGAATAGGGGATCTGGTCTGAGCCGGGGGCGGAGGATGAGGAGGAGCTCCGCAGGGCAGCTGTGATTTCCTCCTCCGACAGAGGTGGAACGTCCCTGAATTCTCGTAGGATGGCCGGTGGGTGGGCGGACTGTTTTTCCGGGAAGAAGTGGGAGAGAAGGGCCTTGTTGATGCCCATAGGACTGTCAGCCCCGGGGATCCGTGGGAACCTGTCTGGGGGCCTGCCAAAGGCGTAGCGCTTTGCTGTCCAGAGCATCTGTGGGGTGGCTATTTTGAGGAAATTGTTCCAGTATTCAGTCTTGGCTTTCTTTATGGCCTTGAAATATAGGAGGCGTGTCTTCTTACACTGTTGCTTTGAAGAGGGGAGAGGGTCACGCCGTGACAACCAAACCGTGGAGTGAAAGGCAGCTCTCTTTTTTTTTTCTTTTTTTTTTTATCTTCATNTTTTTTTATCTTCATGTATTCGTTGTTATTTAGGGTACAAGAACTTGCATGCAGCACTAGCTATGGCATAAACAATCCCCATTCCTCCTTCCGCCCAGCCCGACTGTATCCCCAGGATCCTCTGGTATGGGCCTAACTGCACATCTCGCCTCAAAGAGAAACCCGTCCCTACCTCGCAAGCGAACTCAGAGAATAGAAGAAGCCTAACTAAGAAGAAAGCAGGAAAACATAGGAAGGTAACCGCGTGGAATATCTCAAAAGCAAAACAAAAGAAAAAACAGCACCGAAGATCCCACAACAACCATGCCAGGTATACGCGCTGGCAGCAGAAACCGTAGAAGTTATCCCGGAACACGACGCAACCGAGAAAATGGGCCGCCTGTCGGGGACAGAAAAAGAGAGTGGTGCAGTAGGGTGCAAGCCAAGTAAGGGTGTAGCAGTAGGGTGCAAGCCGATCCAGCCGCCGGAACAGGGCAGAAACCGAACATGACGGTGTCAACTCTCGGTAATCGTGTTCGTATCTGACTAGGCGGTTCCCAGTAGTAGAAGGCTGGCATTTTACCGCGTCTCTCGTGTAGTCCCTTGTTCTCAGAGAGATAGTGTCACTTAGTGGATGGGATACCACCGCTTAAACTGATCTTGGGGAGGGGCAAGGTCAACCCGTGGGCCTGTTGAAGAGTCCTCGCATACTGCAAACTGTATTCCCAGCCGTCTGAAGCATGGGAGGCGAACGTTCGCCGACCGTGTGGAGGGGCCCCGCTAAGCGAGGAGGGGGACGAGAACAGGCAGCGCGAGAGGCGTACTGGCACCCAGAGGAAGGAAAGCCCTGACGTATAGAAAAGCCAAAGAGGGCAGTGGGGAGAGGATGGAATTGGCCGTCACTCCTAGGCCGGAGCCATCATGGGAGGAGAGGGAGAGTGGATAGTTCATGAACTCCAAGCGTTGAGGGTTGATTTCAAGTGCGAGGAAAATAGAGGAGACAGAGGATGGCCTATCTACACGGTCTTTTTTTTCTTTTTTTTTTTTATCATGAATTTTATTCTGTGTTTAAGGTACACCGTCCGCATGCAGCACTAGCTATGGCAGACACATAAACCTCCCCCCCTACGCCAGCCCGAAACAGCCAGAAGAAAAACCGTCAACTGACCTGAACAGACAGGCACACTGGCAGACAGGACCGAAATACCCAGAACATGACACCCCCCGCCCAACCACGCGCAGTCGAAAAAACTCCCCCGCCCCGCAATGTGTAGTATATACAAACGGTAAAGACTGTAAAGGAAAGCCACCCAAGCCCGTCAGAACAAATGAAACCCGACTTCCCGACAGTGGTCCAAACCCCATAGCAAGAGCCGCCCTCAACGGTCTTAACCTGGCCGACCAGTACCACCTACGACGAAGACTTGTCTACGGCTAAGGGCTATACCCGGCAAAGTGGGAGGGGAACCGAAGAGGGGGAAGCCCGAACCGAGGAATCGAAACCCGTGGCAGGGTACAGGGACCAGTGCCATCCAGACCGGAAAGCCCGGTGAAGACGTCCGAGAGGCGTCGAGGTAAGGCAGTGTAGCAGTAGGGTGCATTCCAAGTAAGGGTACAGCAGTAGGGTGCAAGCCAATCCGACCATCAGGTCAGGAAGGAAGCCGAACCCGACCGTGGCAACTATCGGTAATCGTATTCGTGTCTTTCTGGGCGGTCCCCAGAAGTAGAGGGCAAGCGTTTTACCGTGTCTCTCATGTAGTCCCTTGTTCTACGAGAGATAGCGTCACTTAGTGGATGGGATACTACCGCTTAAGCCGACCGAGGGGAGTAGCGAGATCGACCGTGAGGCCTGTTGGAGAGTTCTCGCGTACTGCAAACCGTGTTCCCAGCCGTCTGAAGCATGGGAAGCAAGCGGTCGCTGACCGTAGGGAGGGGCCTCGCTAAGCGAGGAGAGAGGTGGAGACGGACAGCACGAAAGGCCTACTAGAACCCAGAGGGAGGAAAGCCTCGACGCGCAATAAAGCAGAAGAGGACAATAGGAAAAGTAGATGGCCATCACTCCTAGGCCGAGGCCATCATGGGAGGAGAGGGAGGGGTGGATGGTTCCTGAGATCCCAAGCGTTGAAGGTTGATTTCAAGCGCGAGGAAAATAGAGGAGACGGTGGATGGCCTATCTACTCGGTCTTTTTGTTTTTTGTTTTTTTTTATCTTCATGTATTAGTTGTTATTTAGGGTATAAGAACTTGCATACAGTGCTGGCTATGGCATAAACAATCCCCATTCCTCCTCCCGCCCGGCCCGACCGTATCTCCAAGACCCTCTGGTATGGGCCTAACCGCACATCTCGCCCCAAAGAAAAACCCATCCCTACCTCGCAAGCGAACTCAGAGAATAGGAGAAGCCTAACTAAGAAGAAAGCAGGAAAACATAAGAAGGTAACCGCCCGGGACATCTCAGAAAAAACAAAAGAAATCTCGCAC
>JACCEG010000467.1:14855-113322 GCA_014065205.1 Tuber brumale
TTTTACCGCGTCTCTCATGTAGTCCCTTGTTCTCAGAGAGATAGCGTCACTTAGTGGATGGGATACCACCGCTTAAGCCAACCGAGGGGAGGAGCGAGATCGACCCGTGGGCCTGTTGAAAAGTCCTCGCGTACCGCAAACCGTGTTCCCAGCAATCTGAAGCATGGGAAGCGAGCGGTCGCCGACCGTGCGGAGGGGCCTCGCTAAGCGAGGAGAGGGGGCGAGAACGGGCAGCAGAAAGGCAGTACCGGAACTCAGAGGGAGAACAGCCTCGACGCATAAAAGAGCAGAAGAGGGCAGTGAGGAGAGGAGGGAGATGGCCGTCACCCCTAGGCCGAAGCCATCGTGGGAGGAGAGGGGGGGTGGATGGTTCGTGAATACCTAGCGTTGAGGGTTGATTTCAATCGCCGGGTGTGTAGAGGAGACGGAGGATGGCCTATCTACTCAGTCCTAGTGACCTCCTTATATAGTTGCCCCTCACACCATTGTGACTCACACTACAAGTTACGCGCCACATATGACTCGCCACTGTGAGTCATATCAAAACATCATAAACTAGTCATATGACCAAAGTTGTCACATGCGCGAAACCCATGACCTCTAAATGAGGTCATGTGCAAAACATAACATATCATCATAACTATATCATATGACCAAAGTGGTCACATGTACGAAACCCATGCCCTCTAATGAGGTCATGTGCGAAACATAACATACCTATGACTCATAACTATGAGTCACGTAAAAACCTCTTCCTCGCTAAGCTACATTCATGACATGTAACCAGTACAGGTTACTGGTTTAGGATTTTCAGGTATCAGTTAATACTGTTTGTGTTTTGATTTTGTTTCAGGAAACGAGGTGTGCCTCTAGCCTGATAGTATAGAGTTTGATACTCTATATGTTTTATGTTTGGTTTCGAGTATCGGTTTGATACTCTATATATTTTATATTTGGTTTCAAGTATCTGTTTGATACTCTATATGTTTTATGTTTGGTTTCGAGTATCGGTTTGATACTTTATATATTTTATGTTTGGTTTCAAGGCTACCATTTTCAAGTCTTACATGTTATGAGAATAAGGCTCCTGGTAGCCTAAGAAGTGTATTTATGAACTGCTATTCTTCACGTTAGAAGAAGCAGACTTCGACGGACAGAGTTTTCAATATACTTGGTTGAACAGTTACTTTCTTCAGTTCGCTTCGAGAATCTTTAATTGAAATCCCACAAACATCTCTGAGACTTCAGTAGTTGAGAAATAGTAAGAAGTCTATTCAACAACCTCAGTTAAAGCCTCTGGACTTTGATTTGCTAGTTACCACCTACGGTAAAGAACAAAGTCTGTTAACCCTACGTTTACCGCATCTCCCGAGAGGCGGTTACAGGCATTACGGTCGTAGTGTATTGGCATCTTGATTGTAATTTCTGATATAGGTATGGGAAGATTTTCTGATAACGATAGATTTACAAACTTAAAGAATTGGACATCCTATTTATAATAAAGCTTTTTGCTTAATGTTTCTTAAATACTAAATATATACTCAAGTATCCGAATTGGAGTCAGAAGGTACTACCGCAGAGTTTGCTCAGCCACCTTCTGATTTCAATTCCGCTGCTTGAGTATATAAAGTAGAATTTTTAATTAGTCTGATTTTATAAAAGTTCATGGTTTTTTATGCTCAGAATGCTAAGCCACTATATCATTTCAGCCATAGCTAAGAAAAGATTTTAAAAAGTCTCCGAATTTCTTTTTCTAATAATAGAAGATAGAAGAAACTAGATAATATAAATAATAATACTCGGGCAACTGTGTTGAAGCTGAACACTTTGTATGGGTATTGTCACCTCAGGTGTCCAATTTTAACTTGCCCATGCGAGTACTATTTTGCCCTTTTACGGTACCAGGCAGGCATTTCCTCTAAAGGAAAAATTGGATCCATCTCTTTTTGTTCCTCAACATAGTCAAATACAACTTGATGTGTATAGTGAACAAGACTAAACCGATATCCTGTCCATCGGCCAACATAGTGAGAAAGCAAATGAGACTTAAGAAACAGAATTTCCCCTATGAGTAGAGAATTAATATTATTATTAGCTTGGCCGAGAGTTGAAATAATCGATGAAAATCGAAGAATAGATTTCCATACCAGCAGCAATGGGAATAGAAATTCTCAAGCTTGGAAGACAAAAATCACTGCTTTCAAATTTACCTAAAGGAACTATTACACAAAATCCCTTGCAAACATCCTTCAAATCTAAGTGAACATCAGTAAATGCATCAAGTACAATTCATCTAAATGTCCCAATTCTGAAGCAGTCTTTGATTCCTTTACTTGCCTCATTTTTTGGTAAAGCCTTAAAAACCGATTTGTATTTTTCAAAGGTTTCCACTAAAACCACTTGCAAGACTCCTTCGAGGAGTCTTGTAAGTAGTTTCATAATATCAAGAAACTTAAATAAAGCTTCCCTTCTCTTGCGACCACCCCATGCCTCAGCCGGGCCATGAGATAACTCAATATTTTTTATTTTTGCATCACTTTAAGCTGCTGTTGAAGTGTTAGGCGGACGCCAACTCTAGTATATAACTGAGGGACGTAGGCCCGAAATCTTTGATTGGAGAATCTGTCGAGGAAGGCTCGTCTCGATAATATAAATAAGGTAAAGATTTTTTAAAGCGTAAAACAATATTATATTGATAAGATCTCTTCTCCGTTGCTTGATGATGTCTGTAAAGCTCGGGAGGCACTTCGATATTTATATCCCGCGTCTGAGTGTTCGCGGACTACTTCTAACTACTATGCCTCCGAAGTACCACTCTGGTTTTAATACGCAAACGTCCAGAATCTTATAAGTGCGAACACCGTTTGACCCTGAAACTTATCACACCCTTTCGCGGACTCGGAATAGTATTCCTCCGTTGAGATGACTGCGCTATTTGTTATGCCAAACAGCCGCCTCCAACTTAGATGTCCGCATAGACTTTTATATGACTTTAGTCTTGTTGACTATCGTCCAGTCGTCTCCTCGGTCATGAAGTGATCAGGTTCATGCCGGATCACCTAGTGCCAATCGCAAGTCCGAGCCCGACGTGTCAGCGTCTTAAGGGTCTCCGACTTATCTAGGTCTTCCTTTCTGAGCGTGCTTCCCCTTGGTCCGCCGGCCTCCGTAGAGGGGTCCTATTACTAGGACCAACCAACCTACAGCTGATCTCAGAAGGGTATGGGTGGATTCGGTATACCCCTAATAGCTTCCGCTACTGGGATAACCTCTTGGAGTATTTCGCCGAAAACGTCCCGTCACTTTCGGCCCATAGTTAGGAAGCCTAACTTCGAAGCCTACTATCTCAATGCGCCTCCGACGGATTTCCTCCGTTCCACTTCCCAGATGTCGCCAAAGGTCCCCTCTCATATATCCTGCGAACAGCATGCGGTCGGACGGACGGCGGCGACGTATATGGTGTTATGAAGTGGGCTTCATTGATGTGACATTTTAGTTATGGGACGCAACTCTCGAAATCTCGCTAATGACGTGCGGGCCCCATAAGGGGGCCGGAGGGGGGTGTTGGCACTCCGGTAAATTGAGGGTCTGTGCGCAATTACCCTACCGTGGGTCTGTGCACATGTCTCGGATTTCCATATGCCTAACATGAAGTATGAATGTTGTAACATGTTCTTCCCTTTGTAAGAATCGGATTTGATGGACTATTAGGATGAACTTGGGCTGGTTGAGACTGATTATTGGTGTTATTCCTATTGCTCTTATGATGGTTAGGATCTTAGTTGCAAAGTGGATTTGAAGAAAGATATTGATAAAGACCAATTTCCAAACTTTTTCGTAGGGCTGGTGGGAGAATTGGTTTTTCATGTCTTGGTGAACCATTTGTTGCTATCTTAACAGCTAAGATTTCACTAAAATATTGTAATATTGTATTTAAGTAATTAGCTCATGGAAATAATAATGTTAAATAGTAGTAATTGATTTTAAGAATAGTATACCTTTTCTCAGACCCATCTAGAACAATACAGTTTTTACCTGATAGGTTTTTTAACGTAGTCTTGTTTTGAACCTCAAAATTTTCAATTTGAACTTCTGGTGACTGTGACTTTACAGCCGTGTCCACTATGGCCTGTAAATTGAAATCCTTGATAATATGTTTCTCAAAAAATTGTAGACATTTCCTGAGGTTGTTTCAGTAGTCTCAAGCACGATGAGAATTAAGTGGAAAGGCCTTCAGGTTCTTGTTTATATTTTCCTCCTCAATCAGGCCCTCCACTAATACATACTCTTATCAGGTCTTACAATGAGCATTACTATTTGAATCGCTCACAGGCATTGAGACTCCTTGTCTGTGAGGAAGCTGAGTAAAATCCTGTATAGGTGGCCACTGTGTACCAGATTCCTTCAAACTTTCTGATTCACGAACTGAAGCCTCAGCTGCCTGCTTATGTCTCTTGGTATTAGACATAATTATTTCTACCAGACAAGTTCCTGTCTGTCATTTAAGTGTTCACTTAAAAATAAAAGAAACAATTTTAGCCACTCTGTAAGAACACTGGCAGAAGGTAGGATGAAAAGATCAAGATTGATGTGAGGAAAAAAAATTGTTTGAATACTAGAATTCTAAATTAGACGATAAATTTAAGTTAATAAGAAAAAGTAGACTCAGATGTAAATAAAGAATATAGTACCGGAGTGAAAGAACTAAGACAATTTGCTAAGAACTTGGAAGAGGAGACAAAATAGATGTCTGGCGTAAAAGGAGAAAATACAATCTGTATGACAGTTAGTAAAGACAAAAGAATACAAGATAGGAAAGAAAATAAAAATACCGTACCACTTTGTTGCAGAATGAGGAGTGAAGAAGTAGTAGAAGATAAAAAAAATCAACAATGGAAGTATATCGGTATAGGCTTATTGTGGCTCTTAAGGTCTAAGAGTGTATTGTAAAGAACGTTGTTGTTGTAGTTTTGGACCTTAGACTTGTTGTAGGTACTGAAAAAGTAATAATTTTTTTTGACGGGAAGTGACTCCTTATAAGCGATTTGGGGGACGTTACTCCCACAAATTCCTACTTTCACAACAGTCACTCAAATGAAACCCTAAAAGAAATTAGGAATTCTTATTAGAAAACCTATAAACTAAATCTTTCCCTTATAGTACATAAACTTTGAGTAGAAAGAATTGATGGTACAAAAAAGGGAAAGGGGAGGAAAAAAAAATCTACTTGTAGAGCTTTCATTTTATTTTTCAAAACCACATGTTCCCATGATAGCATTTGGTATTTGGCACGGGCCCCAATCCTACCAGTCTTATTTATCCCATTTCCCCTACTTCAAAAATTTTGGGAGTTTAAAAGTTTAACGGCACAAAAGGTACACATGCCTTGCCGTCGATAGGGGCCTGAATAAGTCCGAAAACCAAGGAAAAGAAAGTCTGGCCAATAAAAGAATCCAAGGAGTGGGGGGGGGGGAGGACGCCTTAGGAAGAAATACATGTATGTTACTTTTTGTTTTTTTTTGCTCTGCCTTCCCTAAATCCATAATTATGATCCCCTTTTGGCCCCAGCATTCCGCCATAAAGTGGCAAAAGCTCGTTCTCACAAGCTCAGAGGTCAAGAGAAAGTGTGGCGCAATGTACGACACCCGTTTGAATGGAGAGTACCGGTAAACCTTTTAAGGGTATCATAAGATTTTTTTTTTTTTTTTTTTTTTACCCCTTAAACTGCTGTGACTACCGGTCCAGTTTAAAATGTGGAATAACTGGCTAGCCTATTACAAGTACAAATATGGTAATCGGGACAAGTTAGAAAGAAGAAAAAAAAAAAAAAAAGACTCCTGAACTTGCCATGGTTATACCGGTATTCGTACTGCTTAGAACTCTGCAAAATCTGTACGAGTAATTTACCGGTACTCGAGTACTTCCCCCATCATGATTGTGACAGAAATGACTTAAAATAGTAGATGTGGCCACGATCTACTCCAGCAGGCTAGTATTACAAATTTCAAACAGGACTGGAAGGTCACAGTACTGTAGTTGAAGGGATAAATCCTCAATCAATTTACTACAAGGGATTGGCAACTCAAAACTAACCGAGAAGGATTACTCTACTTTGTGACAAATCCTAACCCGCACTTTATTTCGACCTCGCAGCGTGAAAACAGAGAGTTTTTTTTCTTTCACCAGTTTATGCGGCATTATCAGAGACGTCAGCTTCGGATTGACCCACGAGGCAACCCCGTAGGCGTTGTTTGTGTGGCACGCGATGCCGTGTTAAGCGTGAAACTCCTCCACTCCTGGTAGTTGCCATCGACCGAATAATTAACCGGTACGAGAGAGACTCTCCAAGTACGAGTACTGTACGGTAGGAAAGCAACTCGGGCAGCTGGGCACGCCAGTGGCTACGGTACCGGTATACTCTTAAGCACACATTCGAGGAACTTTCACTTTGGTGCTTGATTTTCTCTACAATATGATAAATTTACCCCCGGGGTTTCGTAAGGCTGACGGCTGGGCTCCACCGGCACGACACTAATCCTACAATCCGGACCGGTGATGTGCTAGTGGTGTCCCCTCGACTTTGGAAATAGGAAAGCTTGAAGCCGAAAGTCCTATTGAGTCTCCGACTGTGTGTGGCTTATCGTGGCATGCTGACTAGAGTCCACACGATACAAGTACATTTGGGATTCTAGCAAAAAGTTCGAGAGGTCAGCGAGGGGGAAAAAAAAGAAAAGAAGAAAACAAAACAAAATACCGCCATCCCCCGGGGGTGCTTGAATGGGTAAAATTCGCGACCAGAGTGCTAGGTAATCCTGTTTTTGGGTCATTCGCACGCGCACTCCATGATGCTGCTGAGTCACTTTGATGCTGGGAAAGCCAAATTCCTCACCTTAAATAGGGGTGAACCTTTTCAATACCATGCTCTTGGCGAAAAAACCTTCCGGATACCATTGACCGAGAAATATACCATCGAAAAAGTGAAACCTTTGCACAGAATCACATCGGTCTGACCCTGCTTCAATGTGGTATGTCTTGGTGATCTTTTGGGCCAAGAATCCCAAGAAAGCTGCTAGAAAAGATTTTTTGAAAAATATCAGCAGGTCTCAAGTAATTCTATATTTTTTATGAGATTTTTTACAATACTTTTGGATTGTTTGAGTGGTAAAAAGAGTGGGGGAACTGGGTGCTCGAGTAAATATTTTGCTGATCGTTGTAATGTGAAACTTTGCAATGGTATGTTTTTGCCAAGAATGGTATTATAAAGGTACCCCCCTGTTTTCCATGGTATTTGAAAGGTTTTCTCCCTTAAATAGCTATCTGCTAACTAACTAGTTCTGGACCAAGAGTGCTTGTCGTGAATCTTACTGTTTTTAGACACCCCAAGGGATAGCCATCTCCAGTTTTCCTTTCCCAAAGTCGGGCTAGGGGCCGAACGCGTTGAGGCAGGCAGAGTCAACACTTCAAAACAGGTCTCGCGATGAGCATCGCGACCAGAGGTGCAAAGCTATCACCCACTTACAACCACCATACGGCCCTTGTTGATAGTAAGTTACTCGTATGACCTCTTACCCTACAATTTCCATCAAACTCTTTGTTCCTCCAGTTTATCTTCATTGAGCATGCACCAAGCTATAAGGATAACCGCCTCCTCCCCCGCTCTTCTGCAAGCCTAGGGTGCCGGTATTGTACATACTGTGTAATACCGGTAGCTTCATATCTCTGTCTCAATACCAGCATGTTAAGAAATCCCTCGTTTTTAATGTTAAACAGCTTGCTGGCACGTACTTTCTCCGATACGATAGACCAGTCCATGATCTAAACATATCACATTGAGACTTTTCTACGTTCCACAACGGTTATTTTCACCCCTTCTATCGTGGCTTAGCGGGTGCGGGGTGATTTTGGGGACCCCGGCCCACCGCGCAAGTGCTTCTACCTCGATTGGGAGTTATCATGACCCACTCGAGTAGAGTGCAAGATTCGCATTAACACCCATGCAGTACCGGTACAAGTGCCAGGGGGGATGTTTTCGCACACACTACTTTGTGACCCACCAGTTTTTAAGGATTTTTTGCCGGTAAGCCACTTTGGTGTGTGCGAAAACATCCCCCCTGGCACTTGTACTGTAAGTGCTCGGATGGAGGATACTGTACGAGTAGATGTGCTAGCATGTCGGAACCCCCCTTGGCTACGGTAACGCGACGGGAAAACATCGCGAACTCAGCGCTCTGTCGAGACAAAACAAAAGTAATGTACGAGTACTTGCACAAAACAGCGCCTTACTAGGAGAGACAATTATGTCGTCCTCGCACATTTGATATCTCAACGGCAGTCCGCGGACTAAGCTTATGACGACCCCCGACTACCGTTATCATGATCTGAAAGTCGCTGGATGGAATGAATCCCTTTTTTCACGGTAGGCCAGAAGCACTGTATGGTGCTGTGCCCTCGCGTGCTGGTGTCAGCGTGGCCCCTTGATAGGCTTTGGAGTAGGGCAGTACGGAGACTACTGCACAATCGTTCCCGCTAGTTCAAACTCCGTCACTTCACGAAATTTGATGAAGGACATCTCCTGTATCGTATCGGTTGACAAACTGCCAATAAGTGGGCTACCGTATCTAGCGCACATGGCACCAGCTACCGTATATTTCTCCGAAAAGCTATTCCTTACTCTGTCACAGAGCCCCGGACCCAAGAGATCAGTGGAACAAGGTCTCAGTTTGGGACACCAGTAACCTACCGTATTGCCAATTAGGGAAGGGCACTTTCCAGATATCGTTATATTTGTAAACAAAGATCTTCTGGGCGCAGCACTCGGCGGACTGCCGGTAAGGGATAAGCCAGCCCACCAAGATACCTGCATTGCGCACCAGTGCATAAGTATCAGTGCTGGCATCAAGGTCGTTTCTGCTAATGCATGACTTAGGAAGCCCAAAGGAAGGGGTACGGTATACCGGTATGCCCGGTTCGGGTATGATAGTGTATAGCTACAAGGCATAGGGCAGATATTTTCGTACAAGACAGGGATTATTTTGCGGGTTAACCCAAATTAACAGGGAAATCTTTCGCCCTGGCACCTGTACGATGCCTACACATCCACAACAAGGTTAATGAGTGACATATCAGCTGATACGTAGACCGCCGGCCACTCTCGTGGGCGGGGTGGGGGGAGGGGTAAACGAAACAAAATGAGCACGAAGGCATATGTGGTGGCCAGGCTCTCCTGTCGGTGTCAGCTGTTTCTCTAAAACATCCTTATTTTGAGCAGATGTTGCGTGAAGGTGAGAAGGGTGAGTTCGCCACACCCCCTGTCCCCACTATCATCGAGATTCCTTTTCACACGCAAGCCGTAGTTCGGACCCACAATTTTGGGGGAATTCTGTGACTTCTAAGACAAATAATTGAGGGTTTGGTTTTTATGATTGGTGAGTGACTTATGGTGTGAACACGGGGCTCGAACCCGCCGTCCCACCTTCTCACACCATACGGTAATCCTTGTCTATTGGATTGAATTCAGGTTGGATGGGGAGACAGAGAGCAACGAGAGGTGCATTCCCGGCTCCCAAGCCACCGCCGACAAGCGACAAGGTTTAGGTAGGAAATTCGAGAGCTTCTTACAGCTTCAGAATCGTCCTTTTGCTTTTGAAAGCCCCAATGACATCAAACTGGCTCCTTTTAGTCTACTCGAGTACTCGAGTACTAACGGAGGTACAGCCCATAAGTTTTGTATGTTCCACAAGCCTAGGGTGTTGCGCTCTCTGCCTGTGGAACATACAAAACTTATGGGCTGTACCTCCCTAGGGGTTGGAAGAAAAAAAGTCTGTCGAAATTATTTTTATTTGTTTGTTGTTGAGAGTTGAGGAAGAGCAGACGCTTTAGTTTTGCATAGAAAGCCCGAAAGGAAAAAAGTTTAGGCCCTGTTTGGCGTGCCATTTTTATAGCATAAAAGTGACTTTTATAGCATAAGTACCGGTAATGGAGAGTAAAACTTTTTATATAGGGGTGTGTTTGGTGTGTACTAGTACACTGGCAAAAATATTGTGATATATTTTTATTTTCACAAGATATTTTTATAGCATAAATCTGAAAACAAAGTATATAGGTTAAGGATTAGGATCTAAAACCCTCAACATTGCTTCATGGGAAAAATATGTCAGTAATTATTCTAGGTTAATTGAAATTAACATATGCTGATAACTGTTGTTAAATTCACTATCATTAAAAGATATCCTGAAGAGGTTTTAAGAATACTACCCTGATGGCAAGAGCTGTCTTGGCTTATATATTTTATTTTGTTGTTATTCAAACAAGCACCTATATTTCTGAAATATATCATACCATAAATTTATTTTGAAATATATGCCATTTTCAACTTTTATTGCGATATATTTATATTGCGACCGGCCAAACAGGGCCTTATAAAATAAGTTTATAAAAAAAAAAGAAAAGTCTGCCGAACTTCTGGCGCCAAATCACATAGTAAACGCTGCCAAGAGTTCGACAGACTTACCCACAACCCCCGGTACGGTACCGCACTCTCCCAGCCCTCTCTCTTCACTCTGAATTCAACTCAACTGACGAGGATTGCTCAAATCGGGGTACTCGAGTACTGTGAAAGCACTAGTACAGTATTGCTTAGGAGTGCCAGTACCATAGTATAATGCAGGAGCCGGTACCGTTTCGCTTTCCAGAGCAATGTTGATTTTAGGTTTTGCAGGACTCAGCAATTTTAAATTAACCGTAACGTGAGTCGCCTGTTTCCACAAAGTTGCAATACCTGCGGGAGGCATGATCATAACCAAATCGCCAGCAGTAGTACCGGTAATATGAAGCAAGTATTTTGGCCCCCCAAAAACGCAAATCTCCACCCACCGAATGGCGTGGTTGTGATGGTAGTCTACGAGTACGGCTGAGAGGCTGACCAAAGTGCCTCTAGCGATGCGCTAGGCTGGCCATACTCGAGTACCGGTACCAATCTCACAATATTCGCAAGCGGCAAGCAGGAAAAAAAAAAATGAGGTCCCGCGGGTTGGTTGGTCGATCGCAAAGAGGCGGTACCACAAAATGAGCACCAAAATAGACTGCTCGAATACGGCAATGCATGGGTCCTTCGGCAACCACGACTTTCCCCGTCGTTGGAATGGTTTTCTAAACCCATTTAACTTTGCATACTCGGTTTAGCGAACCTTTGACCAATCATAACGCTATAGCTGTCTCAAGCCAGGATGAGGGGTCATTTACTCGCAGGGGAGCCCAACCGGGAACCAGATTTTGTTTCTGCTCGGGCACAGCAAGAAGACCCCACTTGAACCTTCGGCAGCCTTAAGTCCCCTAAACCGTCTTCTCTCAGTTAGCACACTCGAGAAAAAGTGCTACTACAGTATTGCTGTCCATCAGTCGCTCCACTGGGGGGGAAGAGGCGCTCCAGGGGAATAATGAAAAGATCACTAAAAACTTCCCCAGCTTACCGTAATTTACAGTACTTGACTTGACCGCTTGCGTTCTTGTTCGAGTGCAACAAGGCAGTGTGGTGTGGTGACTTGAACTATGATCCCAGAACCAATACTCGAGTACTCGAGTAGGGTACAATGTTGCACCACAAGGTGTGGTTACACATCCGTGAGAGAGAAACCACAATGAAAGACTTGGAAGGGTTCTGTTTGTTTTTTTTTGCTTCCAGTGTTCAAGCCCACGACTGCCCCCTACAAATGAACTAGGCTGAAGCGGGAAAATTAACCCCCCGAAATCTCCTCATTCGTAGGAGGGATCCCGCATTTTTTGAAAAGTGGTGCTGAGGAGAGTGGAGTCGTTGTTGAGTTGTGCCCACTTACCGGTAACTTATTGCTGTTTCTGCGTGCCCACCCGTCTAGGTCCATGTGTCTGAACCTCGAATACGAAGCAAGACAGTTTCAGTGGCCAGCCCAGAAATCTACCCACAGGTGGAGACCTCCACGTAAAATGGATGTGCGAGTACCGGTATATAACAAAGGGGTCCCGGTTAGGATAGGAGAGAGGCTGGCTGGCTGAGTTTGTGATAGGTGTGTAGCGGCACCGGTATCTATCATCGAACGAGCAGCCGCACATAATAGTACCGGTACGAGTACTTGTACCCTGCAGTACGATTGATATAGCAATAGTGCAATTACGGTGCCGTAAACCTGACAGCCTTCCTGGGTGGTCCGGAGTGTGGGCGGGCGGACAAGCGAAAAAGAATAAAACCCCTTTACTCCCCCCTCTCTCGGACCCTTCTCTTCCCTTCCTTCCCAACCCTTTTTTTTCTTCCCTTTCCCTTCCGAGTTGATTCTTCCTGCGGTTCACCATCACGACATTATCTGATCGATAATTCCTGCCAAGGCTGAGCTGGCGGAAGGGAAGAAATAAAGGAAATTAATTCGACAAAAATCTAATACTCGTTCCTAAGATGGGCTTCCGTCTAAGGAACTCGGCGACCCTTCTCCTGAGCCTGTTAGGGCTCGGTAGCATTCTCGGTGTCGATGGCAGCTGGTTATTCGGGGCGATGGAGGAGCGCGAGCAGGATTACCGTCGTGCCCTGCAGCCTCGTCAATTCGTTCAGTGCAGTGCCGGGTCGAAGGCTTGTGGTGTTTTGGGTTGCCTTGCTTCGCGTCGGTGCTGTAATGCGGATGGTGGATGTGAGTTGAATTTAATTAATATTGACTGCTTGAGTCGAGTGATAATCTGCGTACCTTATGCTAATCATTGTCTTTCTCTACTAGGGGGTTGTCTGACTGGGAATGCGTGTTACACTGCCAGTGGTTTTGTCGACTGCTACTCGTATGTTTTGCCTCCTCTTTTTACCACTACGGTTTTTTTGGTTTGAAGGAACGTGTTTAACATGTAAGGGCTCGCCCTCCAGGACTACAATGGTGATGCCAACGGTCTCAAGAAAGTGTTATGATTACACAGCATCTGGATGTACCGCCGGACAAGCATGTTTCAGATGGTACAATCCTCCCTTCAGCCAGCATTCGAGATCACTCGTACTAACAACCAACCACTAGTGGCTCAACCTCAGCCTACTGTGCAACCGAAGTCCTCGCCAGCGGCACCAACACCTGGCTAGCATGCGATACAAGGTCCACGGTCCTGACTGTGACGGCGGCCGCAGTGTCGACAACCGATTCCATACCAACCGACGACCCAAGCATCACTCCGCAGGACAATAGCGGAACCTCGACCGGCAATTTGCCCACTAGGACGGGCACAGATATGGTGCCATTTCCCACCAACACAACCGACACAACCGACACAACCACCCCCTCGAAATTGGGCGGGGGCGCCATCGCGGGTATCGCCGTCGCAGGCCTGGCCGGAATAGCTATCTTCGGAGCACTCATCTTCTTCCTCTGCATAAAGAAGAAGAATCGTGATACTTCCCCCGCGCAGCCGCCGTATCCCCAGCCACAACCGGCGCAGATGCAGTACCACCAGCAGCCGCCATATAGCCCTCCACCCCAGCAGCAACAGCAATACATGACTCAACCGTACAGTCCGTTGCCCGGGTACCAAGGACAGATGGCACACAACGGTTACGGCCCCGAAGGGCAGCCTATGGTCCCGCCAATCTCCTCACCCGTGTACCCCGAGCAGCCGAAGCAGCCAGTTACTTTGCCGGCGGAATTGAACTAGCCAAGTCTGGCCGAAATGAAATGATGAATGGGTCCATGAGACGCGCGTGCGGGATGGAATGAATTGGATGGGGGAAAAGGGGGCGTTTCTTGGAGGGGAGAGAGCAAATCACCGGGAAATACCATCTAATCCCAAAACTTTGTAGCAACAAGCTTGATGAGAATAATTCATTTCAATCGCCTTTTTTCTTCTTCACTTCTGCATGTTTTTTTTTCCTCCCTTGATAGCTTTTCTTCATTTAATCATTTTTTTACATCTCTCTTTGCATGCTCTGTACATACATTTTCCCTGGGGTTGATATATCCCATCCCCCCCCATCTCCAGCCCAATTGTAATATTGCATTACTGCCATGTCTGATATCCCAATAACTTTACCTCCCCCACCACCTCCTCCACAATCTTGTTTCTGCGCGTGCTCGCGTGCATATTGAATGGGGCGGAGTAAGATAGTGTAACCATACATTTTTTTTTCTTTTTCGCTGGCTTCAATGTATGCAAGCACAAAACAGGGCTAAGCCGCTCAGCGCCAAGTGTAATCAGTCACAACCTATCACTCATGAAACGGGGGCTTCCGACGCGCTATCATAATCGGGGTTGACATAGCTTAAATTCAGCTTGGAGGCTTGAGACAATGATAACCATATGGGAACGATGAGGATCACTAGTGAGGGTGGGAGGAGAGTATATAATTGAACCGGCTTCCTCATGCCTTTTCCCGGAAGCCGGGGTGATATCGGTTTCGAAGAAGAGATGGAATATCTCTTCTCTTCTCTTCACTCCTCCGGATGCCGGCACTCCTGTGGATTGAATAATGGACGAATCGTATTTAGTTAGGCCTGTCACGGCGAAACTGTTGGCTTCGGCGCTGTGCAGTGTCTGCGGAATTCACCTTGGCTGTTTTCGCTGCTTTTGCTGTGGCTTTCATGAGTGTCACATTGTCTCACTCGGCTGGCATCGCGTCTTTCTTTCCTTTCCTGGGGGACTTGGTGACTTGGGGGGTAGAAGGGTGGTCCAGCGTGGTGGGTCACGGTAGGCTTGGGGGAGTCTACCGGGTGTGTATTGTGCTTTCGAGTAGAGCACACAGCTCGTCCGGTAAAAAGACTTGGGGATGCTACGCATTGTTGGGTGTGTACCGTATGATATGGATATTGAGGTAAGGTCCTGTGTGGTAAGGAACATCCTACCCAGTGTTCCCAGCTGTCCAGTCGGGCGACGCTAGCCCTGGGATCTCTTTTATGGGTGCCATATTATTCTGTTTTATTTGATCATTTTACCCTTATTTTATTTCCACTTTTATTTCAACTTGTTGTGATACCAGTGTGTGTCTAACTGGGTGAATTGGCCGATTCCAGGTGTCCACAATCGACTGACGTCGCCTCGTCTCGACCCCGTCTAGGACGAACTGCACGATCCTACCTGGGGACCCGTATTCCTCTGCAGAGTAGTGGTACAGCAGTGTGGATTTATCCAGACTCGTATTCTGACTTGTCTGTTAAACGCGTTTCCGCCCGGGTGCTGTGACCGGTGTTCTGGTTGTGGTAATCACTCATAATAACCCGACGCTAGTCTTCCCCATTGTGGCTCCGGATTGCCCGGGGGGAGGTATCCGAAGAGTGGTCGCTCGGGTTAGTCAAGTCTGGATGGTCCGGGTGTTTATATCTGCTGGCGAAACCCTACGCCTGCGGGCTGGCTGGGGGTTGGTCTTGGGGAGATCCCGTGGTGGGTGGGTCTTGGGTTGGTGATTCTGTGCTGGGTCTGTCGGGGGGGGGGTGTATTATCCGCAGCTTCCTGGACTCGCGGGCGGAATACATTTTTGACCGGGTTGCGATGTTGGGCGGGGTCGGGTCGGGTGGACAGGTGCTTTATCTCCCGTCCAGGACCGCGCCCGTTACGTAGGAGGGCTTGTGGAAGTCTGGATCTCTCTACCCGCCGCCCGCACCGGCTCTGTAGTGGGTTCTTGAGAAGTTGTGCACCTGGAGACCTGCTAGGGCTGAAGAGGGTCCAATGGCAAATGCCACAGATATAGTGGGAAAGATGGTTTGGTATCTTTCCCAATTGGTTTTTGACGAAACTGAGGGAACCCCCCCCCCTCAATTCGTGACCACTCGCGAGGATATAATGACCTCCGTGGTGTGGACAAAGCTCCGAAAGAAGTATAAGTAGTTAAAATCCGGCTACCAGTCTTGCTCGGGCTTGCTTTAGGGTTTGTTTTGGTCTTAGTAAATCCTCGATATAAGATTTTGATAGAAGGAATCGAAATCTCCACTGTTAACTCACCACTCCGACTAGAATTCTCGTTTTCTTTATGAAAGGTGATTCTGATTCCCAATCGCTCTTTCCTATATCCAGAATCTACGGTGGTGTTGCTTGCCCTGCCAGAAGGACTCTGAGAGCTGTGGCGGTATCCAGTTGGGGGGCGCGAGGGTGTTAGCTTCCGGATACTCTTGCATTGTATTTTATACTTCTCCGGACGTGGTAAATCACCCATCACATCCTCTCACTCGAAAAGATATTAGCCATCTAGCCGATAAGGGGATTTCTGCGTGCTCTCGAATGCCTCGCTGGCATCCTTTATCCACCTAAAGTTGGGTTCGGGTAGATATTGCCGTGCTCCTCTTCCCTCGGTTATCACTCTTATTATTCCTGTTCTTCTCATTCACGCAGTACCTTCATCGACTTCCTTCTAGTATCATTGATATTGGCACCCTTTCCCGAGAGAGTATGCTGGACCCGCCCGCAAACGGCGACCTCACCGCCCACACCATCCGTCAAGCATCCGTCCCATCCGATCATTACAATAACCAAACCCACACCGGCCAAACCCTCTAATCACCAAAGAACCATCTCCCCTCCATCTTCCACGGTTCTCCCAACAACGAGATACAGTATATTACCCCCCTCCGCACCAACTAACTCCACCCGAAAGCGCCACCGGCATCGTCCCCGACCTCACACATACCCCGATACCTTTCGGTTCATGGTAACCCCCCACCCAAACCTTCCCACTCTCGTTGTGATCAACCTACAGTACGGTAAGAGTTACATCCCGGGTGGAGTGGGTGTGCCCGCAGAGTGCTAAGGAGGAGTGTGATGATTCGGCCGGGTATTTAGCAAAATGAAAATTATGATAGAAGTGATTTTCGGGGAATCGGGGTGATGTCCGCGGGCTTCGGTCCCCTTGTGAAGGGGAGTAGGGTGACGTGCGCGAGTACTACCCGGGAGCCCAACGGAGAAGGGATGCTCGATGAGAAGGGGCGGAGGGTAAAAGGGAGGATTTTAGAGCAGAAAGAAATGGTTCCAATACCGGCAGTGTGTAGAGGGTGGCCTAGAGGTATGGAATGCACCCAAGGAAACGATCAAATGATCAAGCAGTGAAGGCGTAATAGATACGAGAATCGCCGAACCGTACGACCGGAAGAGGCCTCAGGCAAGGGAAATATCATACTAGGAGACGCACCGTGAACCTCCCCCCCAAAAAAAAACAGTCAACAACCCTGGAGACCCGGACAAAACTCTACGAACCCCAAAACAGGAACCAAATCCAGAGGAAAACTCGGGCAACGACAGGAACTAAGACTAGTCAAACGACTGAGAAGGCAACAACATCCGGACCAACCTGGAAACTATACCCCGAATTTGATACCCTATGCCAGACCAGGTATGATACCTGGCGCCGATAGCAGCCAGCATGACATAAGGGAGCCAAAGCCAACACCAAAACCCCACCCTCCCACACATAATGTCCGGGCATTTTTGGATAAGGGCTGCCGTTGCATATATGATACTACCACCACGATTTGGCTCTTTCACTTGGGTCATGGTGATATGCGATGGCGACTCTTTCAAAAACGCTTCGAGACTACTGGTGTGCTTACTCTCTTAGGGTGTGAAAACGACGCCCAGTACCTGCATGCCCTGGAGGAAAAGTGGGGTTATTAGCCTGTGGGGAGGTGGGTTGTTATTTTATTCCGTTTCCGAGTTCTAGGGTGTGCTTGGCTTTGTCTTTGGTGTTTTACAAATTATCAATCCACTCGACATTAAATTTCACCACCCCGCCAGCTCCATTCTACCGGTGGTATAGACCACCTTGGCAAAAAACCTTCAACAAACAATCGGGCTCTCGGGCCGACCACGACACCCACCGCCCTCCCACCACCACGCCATAATATATTAATACACCACAACCCCCAAACCCCCCAAACCCCTCCTTCCCACCCCACTCCACTCCGACCCCTAAAATCCGCGAGACTTCCCTCCGCCTCCCCCCACTACCCTTTCCCCGGAACCATGTCTATCATAGCACATATCATAATAATATTATTATCATAAATATCATACACACCTAAGTATGGTAGCCCTCCACGCCTTATTATATTTTCCACCATCCCCTCCCTTCTGCCCTCGGATCCGAATAATCAACCCTCCCCCTTCACCACCATCCCCTCCGGGGGCATGGCCTGCTGCTCGCTCGGAGGAGCGCTCACATTGCCGGCCGTGTTGTAGCTTTCTTCCGGGGTTGCTCGATTGCTAGTTTATTGACGGCACTCTCCGCTGGTGGTCTATAGTCTAAGGAGTCACCAGATGGAGGTTTACATGCGGGGGGAGGGGAAGGCGACATCACATTTCACTACGATCAGCAGGTCACGTCAGGGGGTGTGGGGCGCGGTTTCCCTGGGTGTGGGAAAACGACCAGGATGGGTCTGAGTTTGCGTGGGGAGTGTTTTTCTTCGTTGCTCGGGTTTCGGGATAGGGAGGTGGGGGTCTGAGGTTTTGGGCGAGTGATATGCCGGGATGCACCAGGCTTAACCGCAAGATAGTGTATACAGTAGAAAATGCTTGATAATATGATTGTTTTGGTGTCGGCTTAGATGCATGCTTCCGTTCCGATCATTGATGAAAGCTTCTCGATGTGGCGGAAGAGTCTCTAGTCGTATATACGCTGTGCTCTGACACCATAGGATGGAAACGAACGAACCCACAATTATGACAGCTACCGGTACATACCCCAAAGCTCCCCTCCAAGACTTTCTCTCCCGCACCCCGGAGAATTCACTGCCGACACACCGAGCCAGTCCGAGCCCCCCCCCCAGCGCCGAATCGCCCCTTGCGAAAATTCCGCCTGTGGGGTTCAAACAGTCAGGCGCCCGGGAATACATGTAAAGAAAAGTTGCCCAAAACGTTTCCGTCCCGACGACGGCCGGTGGTGGTGACTGACTTAGTAGATAATATATAGACACGGAGAGGCAGAATGAAGTGCGTGTCAATACCAAAGGTGCTACGCCGTGGTATTGGAAGAAAGAAAAACTCGTAAAAAGATAATGAGAGAGAGGGAGAGGGAGAGTCTCTGTCCTGAACGTCGTGCCCGCAGCCACTAACGGCAAAGCAACAGAAGCGAAAGACCAAGGACCAAGGCAAGATATGAGTGATGCCCCATGATGGCCTCCACCTACCTATAATACCCTCCCAAAAGACTGTGACAAACAAGTGGAATAAAAGGGGTGGGGGAGGGGGGAGCAAAATACGAGTCCCAATGTTTTTAAATTTCTGAATATAATATGCCTTCTGCCCAGGAATCAATTCTGACGCCCTTCCCCCAATCACTCAGATAGGGGATGAATTTGAGAGCTTTTTTTTCTTTTTTCCACAATCCACTCAGGCGGGGTGGGGGGGGGGGCTCGACGTGGTTATGATAAATAACTTTTTTTTTATCCCAAAACTCTATAGAAATTGATTGTTCAGTATTCGTCTACATTGCATATATGAGGATCCGAATCGAAGCTGGAGAAGACGCTCACGGGGTATCATAAATGAAATGATAAGGGGAAGGATTTGCTATTGAGTTGATATTATTACGTATTGCCAATCAATACTCAAGTATGGTATGATACTGTACGCAACTTGG
Source organism: Tuber brumale (assembly GCA_014065205.1). Lineage (NCBI taxonomy): Eukaryota > Fungi > Ascomycota > Pezizomycetes > Pezizales > Tuberaceae > Tuber > Tuber brumale. The sequence continues at coordinate 34,402 of JACCEG010000467.1, forward strand.
GTGGAGATTTGTGGTATATATATATATATTTGCGTGCCACCGGGTGGTGAAGTTGATATACCCTCTTGAAGAGAGAAATCCTACGGTAGGTGATATTCCTCTCACGCAGGAATGCCGTTGCTTACGAGGGTGTAGATCTTGAGTTGTAGAAATTGGAGATATATCACGATGATATATGATAGCTAGCTTTTTCCTTCAGTATATATCCACCTGCGCCGCTCCGCTCGGGATCTTTCACACTACACGTTTATATTGGATCGTTCATCGTCGTTGTGCTCTGTGGGGGGAAGGGGGGGGGGGGTGTCCGGCTTCACCTCGGCCGCATGAATACCGTATATATGATAGGGGCAAAAGTTAAGATGCCCGGTATGATCAGCTGGTATGATAGCAGTTGCCTCGCCCGCACACCAGCACCAGGGATTCATGACACCTTACTTGTGCGTGTACTAGTACAGTACGTGCAAAAGCCACTGCTACGTTTCCTTGCGAAGCTGGGAGGTTACCCTTACCGCCCAGAATAAAACACAAACATCCCAGAACTGTGGGCGGAAGGCAAGGAAGGAAGAAGGGGAATTTTACATTCAAACCAGCTGAACGAGTACTACTCGTACTACTCGTACAGTCGCACCCCGTTGTCTCGGATCCCACTCTCCCGGATCCCCCGTTGTCCCGGATGAAATCCTCTGAATTCTAAAAATTTCTTGCACCAAAACCTAATCTGTTGTCCCGGATAATCAGCTGCCCCGGACAGATTCTTTGGATTTTGGCCATCCGGGACAGCGAGGTGCGACTGTGCAGTGAACCAAAGCCTGCGATGGAGTAATCTCAATAGTAGGCATACGCGGTTGTATAGGAGCGTGGGCGTTCGTCGGTCCTTGAGTTTGCGAATACACATACAACACCTTCGCTCCTCACTTTTCACCAACGGTGCACTAGTACCTCTCCCCCCTAACACAGGTGATTTCACCGCTACAATTTTCACGGGGCGCTCAGCGGTCAGCGTGAAGGGAAGGGGAAGAAGAAAAAAAAAAAGTAAAAAAAGTAAATACTACTACGCCAGATATATATATGGACATCAACCCCCGTGGCACGTACATGTAGCGGTATAAAATGTGAGCAATATAGTTCTCGTTGTACTGGTGCTCGTACAATAGAGTACCGCTGTCCTGGTATTAGTTTGTACTTTAATATCCCCATAATCTGTTTAGTTGGGACACCCTCGGAGGAAGGGATACCGGGGGTGTAAAAATCGTTTCCATGGCGGAGGCGAAGAATTGAGCGAGTATCATATCTTGTCCGCAAAATGCCAAAGATGTTTCCCTGACCCTCCGAGAGTTTTTCCCCTGAAACTTTCAGACAGCCGATTCTCTTGATTTTGAATATTCGGATCCAAGTAGCAAATCATAAACAATCACTCACGCATTGGGTGTGATGCCCATGGCATTTACGCCAATGTCTGCCTGGTCTCCAAAACGGAACTCCGGTCCGGATGTGCGGAATGCCGGCATTGATAGGGTATCTATCCTCCCCCGGGACGAGTACACATTCCAGGCTGTTGGTATCCCTCCAAATACTCGACTACTCTGGTTATGCACCTTGCTACGGCGGTCCAACAGTTTGACCCCCTTTTTTTTCTCGGGCTTCCGTGGAGAAGAGACCGGATATACCCCCGGTTTATCTCTCGGGAGCGATCCGACGCAGGCGTCAGAGATGCAATGACATACCGGTAGATAGGCCGTTGGATTATACAAGTATATTCCAATCTGATTGGTACGCGGCCCCAACCCCATACCGGTATTTCATTCTCAACCCCCCCCCCCCTTTCCAATCCCCGCACATACCGTGCAGATATCGGTCGGTAGACATGCATGCATTTTTCTTCTTCTCGCTTTTCAACACGGATTTTCCCGGGCGCGGGCAATCCGCTTGCAACGCAGTATCTTGCGTCTGCGTGAAGGTAAAGATACTGTATCCAAGGCTAGAAGCATGTATGATAAATGAGGAAAGCCTGGGTTAGGAGCTGTCTGGGAATCGTCTAGAAAAATGCTCGTTATGTACCGTACTTTGTATCGTTACTACTGGGGTAAGCCCTGTCAGTATGCCATCCCCATATGCCCCGAACCGAAGCAAGCGGAATTGCCCCCCCTATCCATACTATTTCCTAAGCATGACTCATGGCTCGTCTGTTCCCCATATCTATGCAATGACTCGTGGCATGTTTTCTTGCATGGCAGTAATTATCGGTATGCCACAGGTGAACTATAATATGTGCACTGGGCTCTGCCATTACCCCTGGGAAAACCCATTCTCCAAGCCATGAATTAATGTCCTATGTCACGTCTTCTGCATTTATCGCAGTATCGAGCCATCCGCAGTTATGGGGACGGTAAGCTTCCCCGGCCTCAGGATTAATTCATCCACCTAAAGAGGTCACAAAAAGGGTATTTATCGAGATATGATACCACCGTATCGTGTCAAAAGAACGTGGTGTTGGCAGATATGGACTGTCAATTTCGCCAGTAGAGATTGCATATCATTCGGGCACCGCCATCATAACCACCGAGGGTAGGTCAGCTGAAAGGTTACCCTCCTGCAAAATATGCCCGGAATACCCCACAATACCCTTCTCAGCATCACTCATTGGCTCAGTTTTATCCATCATAACCAAATCCTACCATTTCCGGAAAATAATGAAGGAAGACATAAGATTACCCATTGCCCTTCCAAAGTGACAGATACTCCGGCACAGCAGCCTAGTTGGAGATAATAATTATATGGTCTTACATCTCTCCACCCGCACACACCTCGCACGACAAGACCTGCTCGTAATTGAACGGCGTTTGTGAACACAACCACTACCCCGTATTGCGTAGCACTAAGATCTAACCAAAAAAGCTGAATTTTGGCGGTATCCAATAGCAGTCTGCTCATGGTTCAATTACGAGTATATCACTCGAGAATGGCTCACGCCTGTTCTCAATCTGCCATCCCATTCGAAGACAAAGCACTCCTTGCCTACCATAACTCGAGAACCTCCTAATAGATTAGCCGTGCTACCGGTATCCAATCGAAGGCTTAGCAACATACAAATCAGGCCAATCTCCCGACACCAACGATCAACTGCTTTCCTAATCCTCTACTCGGATCCGTAGCGAACTGCAACTCATGGAATACTGTACTGTACCTTGTAACCCGCGATTAGCACCCCCACCATCCTCGCCGTGGCCTACTGCCTATGCAAAAAAATAAAAATAAAAATAAAAATCGCCGCTCATTCCCTAAATGTCTTCCTGCAAGAATAGGGTTGAGAGATTTTAGTAGTGAAAACTATCGAGTCGCGCGCTGTATATTGGTCGTGTACAGTACAGTACTGTACACCTACTTCCGTAGGGGTCCGGCGTATCACAGATACAGCTAAGAGGGGTTCCCGCACAATTACCCTCATCGTTCAAGCCATCTTATTTAAGAAACCTCTGGACGGGAGCGAACCTTGGTTTTTTTTTTAAAGTGCTCAAGGGATACCTTGATGGCCTGTTTGCACCCGTGGGTCCAGAAAATATTGAAGGGCCATTCAAAACTTGAATGTGGCTTTCCCGAACTATGGCTTCCCCGAACTATGGGAGCGCAGGATAAAACGACTTTAACACGGGACACTCTTTTTCAGGATTGCCCAAAGTTAATCAACCACGAGCCTTTCACCCAATCTCACTTTCACCAAAGCAGCTCAACATGCGAATGCAAGCCCAGTAACGGATGTATTTCTTGTGAAACTCCCTTAATTCCATCACATTAAGTGGTCGGTAGCAGTTCATCGGATCCTCGGGCATCCCCGGCTGGGTTCCCCCGCTCAAAACATCCGGAGTTAGTGATAGGGGGCCGTGCCTAAGGGGTATTATGGTGGACGGAGCACTCCAGTGAGAGGCTAAATTGAAAAAGAATTGGTGCTGTGGTTGAGAAGATAGGTTGGGCGTAATTCTTGAGCGTAATTCTTGTGGAGAAGTCGGAGGGGAAAGGGGGAGATTTCACAGTATTAACACAACCCGGCCGCCTCTTTCATAGGCCAAAAACTTCCTAGCTCTTGTGACAATGTACTCGGGGGGTGCAGTTAGTCGGGCGACACCCATATATGGGAACACGGTTTTTACATACAAGTAAACGTGTTTTGTGGCGTTTTTTGTATGTGGGAAAAAAGTCCGGCGACACCCAGAATAGGTAGGGAGACACCCTGGATAGGCTAGTAAAACTCTGAGATTTGTGGCACGTCGCCCCACTTACCCTAGTACCCTAGTACAATTGTATCTAGACAAAGGTAATGAAATATATACACTCGCCCCCCGCTATCCCGGATCACGCTAAACCGAATACCTCGCTCTCTCGTATCGAACTCAGATGAATTCTGAATTATTTGCACCAAAGCCTAACTTATTGTCCTGGACCACTCGCTGTGCCGGACAGATTCTTCGGATTTTGGACACCCGGGACAGCGGGGTGTGAGTGTATGTGTATATATATAAAACAATACTACCGGCTCCCAAAACTCCGGCTTAGCGCATACCGGTATTCGAGTCAGTGCCTTTTTTCTTTTCTTTTCTTTTTTTAAAAAAGATCATTCCTGAAAGGATGTTACGGCATATAAACCATTCTAGCCTCCCCGAATCAGCGGCTGCATAACTGGCTATAGCTCAGGATTACAGTCGCACCTCGCTGTCCCGGATGGCCAAAATCCAAAGAATCTGTCCGGGACAGCGGATTATCTGGGACAACGGATTAGGTTTTGGCGCAAGAAATTTTAGAATTCAGAGGATTTCATCCGGGACGACGGGGGATCCGGGAGAGTGAGATCCGGGACAATGGGGGTGCGACTGTAGATGGGGGGGAAGGCGTTGCGCCACGATGCTAAGATCCAGTGTTGTTCCCATCTCACAGAAAAGCTGAGAGACACGATTTCATACGTGCTCACCGATCGAATACCGGTACCAACACATTTCCGCGGGAGCCGGGCCACATCCGTGCCACCAGAGTTCCTCCATCTGAGATGAGAAATAAATGCCCAAATGGCGTTGGAAGGAGGCTTTCCTTCCGCGATACTCCTTTCATATCAGTTTTGAAAATCTCCCAAGTTACTGACGGGTCCCTCGGTGCTTCAAGTTGCAGGTAAGACCCACCCCCTATTCTTACCAACCCGGGTAAATCCTCTCTGCGAGAGACTATGCCCTTTTTGGGGGGGTATCCGCTGGAGAGAGATCATTGTATCTCAAGCCCAACTGAGGGGACATCACGGTATGTCACTCGAGAACAAGCTGCAGACATCACAACATGTCACTGCGGGCACATTTGATGCACCTGAAACGTTGCCGTGGCAATTTCAGGTATAAAAAGCTTGAAGGGAGCACTGCCCCAGCCCCTTGCAATTTCACCTTTCTTTTCCTTTCGATGCTTAAAGATTAGGTTAAACAAAGAAAGCCAGGGGGGGTTTTTTTTTTGAAGGGGAGATGATTATTGGTTGCAAAGCCACCTGCTTCTTATCGCGAGTATGAGAAACGTGAATTTGTCCAGAATACGGGTTAGTTTAATAATGCCTTGACGTGGTTAATGAACCGTAAGCCATCCCTGTTTTTCTTTTTCTTCACCTCCTGCTGGCAACGACCCCTCGTTTTCTTTCATGCCCCTGTCCCATATCACAGAGCTAGGATGATGCGCTGCAAGGTAAATACCCACATCCCCCGAATCCGATACCACGGCTAAACGACTCGGGGTGAAAGGTGAACCAAATTAAATCAACAAAGCACGGGGCAGGGGTACCGGAGCGATCAGTTGGGGGGAGATGTAACTGCAAGTCCTATTTGCAACTTAGGCCACATATTGGCATTACTACCTTTAGGAAGGAATAAGCAAACTCTACGAGTATTCATACAAACCGTCTTTGCCGATTGAAAAGCGTTTCTCGGGATAAGGTATGCCAAACCAAGCAAAGGAGATTGTGCCTTTTCACCGCTAAAATTCAAACAGAGGCGAGGGTTCAATATTTTGACGGGAATCGCACCACACGTGGTGGGGGGTAGTTGGCGATAGGGGGAGGTTTTGGGAGGAGAGAGGGGAAGAAGAAAAAAAAACCTTCTGGCAGATTCCAGGTTCGCTGTCTCCACCACCAAGGTATGCTGACTGTGCTTGAACTGCTTGACTTGGAAACGTGCAGGAATGAGGTCTTCACAACGGGAGGTACCGTCGACAAACGCCTGGTATCAATCCATGCTTTGTATTTTGGGTAAGAAGGGTCTAGAAAGGATGAAGCGGGTGCCCGTAGTGCGCAGCGCAGGTATCCCCCACTGAAGAGAGGTTAGGGTGAGGGCGTCGTGCCGGTATTGTGCTCTGGATACTGTGTTGATTTCCGTTGCGAGAGGTTTTTTCTCGTTTCCCCCTTCCCTTTCGATATCGTAGCAATAAGCAAGATGGCGCGTCGATCCCTCATTCCCCAAGGCAGTCGGTGCGGGAAAATTCTCCGACCGTCCCTGTCACCCCACCTCTTACTCCGATTGGTGAGAAGCGATGCACCCCCATGACGATCAAGAAAGCAGTGGTTCGGAGTCCACCATCGCCCATCTGGGCATCCTCCCCCCCTCTTCCCTTCTGGGTGTGTACTCGAGTACAGTACTTCGAACGGGTTTGCGGGGGTTGGGGAGGCGGAGAAAAAAGGAAAGAGAGATCGTTTCCTTCATCTTCATTTCTGAACCTTTTACATTTTTCGGCTTCTCATTCCGGACCGGACAACGCCCCCCCTCACCTTCCTTCCCCGAACCCCACATTTTTGAGGACAGGCAGGAAGGTTAGGCTGCTTTGGTCTTTCTTGCCCTTGCATCTTGGCTCGTATTTTTCCCAGGACAACCCTCATCGGTGAATTAGGGAATCCACAATTCATTTCCAAGAGGTATCATACGGTACCGGTACTGTACTGAGGCTGGCCTGGTCCAATTGGATACGGGGGGAACATTGCGTGTGCCTTTTTGTACGCTGTATTACTTCATACTTGTACCTCCTGTGATTCAGTTTTGTGCAATCCCTCACGCAACCTTTTCCTTACTTTTTTATTTATCTTGTTTCGCATTCTTGCTGTTTTCGGCATTTCGTGGGGTTCCCTGCGGGTACTTTCCGGCCTGTGACACTCTACTTGGGCCCAAGTTCTCTCTCCCTCTTTAGGGCCTGTTCCTTCTTTCATTCTTCGCATCATCGTCACTCACACTCACCGCTGCCGGGTGTACAAGTGTACGAGTACCGGCTTGTTCCCTAAAACTCTCGCCGGTGCACGTGGGGTTGGGGCATCGGAGCGCGTATTATTAAGACTGCCTTCACTCAAGTACCGGTAAAGTGGTTTGTTTAGATACAGATTTTCGGAGCCTCCAGGAGATTTCCCCTCCCTTACATACCCACTCCCCACACATTTTTTTCATTTTGGAGAGAGTCTTGTCTGTGTTTGCGTGTGCCCGCTGTACCTGTCTATCTACTCGTAGCGTGTGAGTGGGTGTTTGGATTGGACGTTCGACGGATCAACGTTCCCCCTTGTTACTCAATTGCTCTAGCCCTTTTGACGATCCGGGGGGGTACAGGAGGTTTCCATATCGGTTTATACATTTCTCATTTAGGGGGAGGAGTGAATTTTTATCGTCTGACAGACCTAAAAAAACATTTATAGGGCGAATCCGGCTGACTCCCCAGTGTCTGCCCCCGTCTGGACATCTGGTCTACCGGTATCTCATTTGAGAAGAAATTGGCTCGCAAAAGTGTAGAGGATTGGAGAGAAACTATTCCCTATTAAGAGCAAGTATTCCGATCTGCCGAGAAAGCGTTAGAGTCCCATCTTTTTTTCCTTTCCTTTCCTCTTTTTCCGCTCCGACGCTGACTTCGTCCCGAAAGTACTGCACGCCTCTCTGCTCTCCGCTCCTGGTTATCGACTTTGCCCTTCTCGTGCCAACTTGACATGGGCCCATTTTTGGTCTGACATTGTGCTTCCCCGATAGGCAAGTACCGGTACCTGGCTGCAACTGTTTCGAAGTAGCGGGACCTTAAACGAGAGACAATTTTGACCTACACACTTCCTACGAGTCTTCCTGGTCTCCTCCCGCCGCCCGCAATCGCAATCGTTTGCTATATCACTTTTGTTACCATTCGCTCCCCCCCCCTGGACTATTCCTAAAATTCTAGTTATCTTCACAATCCCCCCCTCCCTCAAATCCCCTTTCCTTGCCCCCCCCGCTCACTCTTTAACGTTCTTTCATTCATCCAACCTCCCAGTCGTCACCCTTCACCAAATCAACCCCCCCTCGTAGCCGGTTTTGCTCCCCCCTGGCTCCCCACGGAAATCCAGGGGATCAGAGGAAAAGGTTTCCTTTTTATGGAGTCACTCATTCTCAGCCATTCTTCTCAACGAGGCTCGTAGCGGATGAATAGCTAGCCACGTGGGCCATTATATTTGCTTGTTTGTGACCGCTACATCCAACCGTTGTCCGTCTTCCCCCGCCCCTCCCCGCAATATACTACAGAAGTTTATAGGACGAGTCTCCTGGTCGGTCGTGAGAGACAGCTAGCAGGGGGAAGGGAGTTTAATAGGTAATCGAACCCTAGGCGGAGAATTTCCCGGCTGTCGGAGAGAAGACCTGCCTGACCTGGCGGTAGTTCCTAGTTTATTGAAAAACAAATTAATCACAGGGGACCACACTACCTTCTTCCTTCCACCTCTCTTCAACCTGCATTTTGGCATTTTTTTGTTTTTATCTTGTCATCTCTAGAGCTTACTTTGGTTCACCCCGCAAAACTGATAAGGAACCCTCTCCCAGAAAGGACCATCTGAATAGCTTTGATTTGTTTCAACCAGTCTGGACGGAAAGGGTGCGGATAGCGTTACATTGGATCCATACCCTGCTGTTGTCTCGATCCAGTTTCCTCGTGCACTCTCTAACCCTCGAATACACGCCGGTGCACCCCTCTGCTTGGTCCGCCGTATCGCTGTAAAACAATTCGTCCCAGATCTCGCAGGCCAAACCAACATTGCCGTGTCGGTTTCCTACTTTGAGGTTCACTCCATGAACTTGGCTATTTTCCGGATAGAAAGGCTGACGGTGACATAGGTCTTATTCCGCATTTCACCTTATTTTACCTCTACTGGAGGATCACCATCTAGCACTTGGTACAGTTGAAGGCTGGAGGGAGGAGAGCATGCCTCTGAGCAATTCTGGCCTACCTACTCTTGTGTAGCGCTTCGGCATATCTGCTTGTCTGTGGCTCTGGGGGTAGTTGAGTACTAGAAATATTGGCAGGAGTGAGTGGGACAGTATCTGGAGTGCTATCTCTAGACTCTATTGAAGTTTTGTCACTTTACCCACCCTAGAACCAAGTTGAGAGTGCATGTCTTTCGGGGTTCTTTTTTCTTTTATTCTCACACTCCATCCACACCCTTCATTAGAATCTTAATATCTTAGAAGGGTTCCGGGGGTTTCTAGAGGATCATCCATTTGAGCGCGATCCTGTTTAAACCCCGGAGAGATTTTGCCTCACACGGAGAAATCCTGTGTGGGGTAAGTGGGTGGACGTGAGGGAGAGGGTGTTGATGAGGGGTGGGAGCACAGGGGATACCATATAGTCAGGAAGCCCAAATATTTTTGTATATTAATATCCTTTTTTGCGTCTTCTCTTCCCTTTTCCCGTGTCTCATGTTGGGCGATCATAGTGCTGGGAGAAGCGTGTTGATTAGACTTAGTCTCAGGTTGCATCAACGGATATCCGGTATTGGTGCCATTGCCGGTTAGCGGCCCCTACTTCTCGTAAGTATCGCCAGTCAATACATCCTGTTCCTCCCTTCCGCACAATATGATGCTTAAGTTGTACTGATCAAATCACGGGTTTGTTCTCCCTTATTAAAGAAGAGCCTCGATACAATCTCGAGAGCGGATTAGTGGCTACGGGGCCCGCGGAACGCATTTGTACCCACCACGATATGGAAAACTCCGCAGTCCAACTACATCATTTACACTCTCCACCCTCCTCAGATTCTAGAGGGAACTCTATGTTGCCATCTCCAACATCATTCTACTCCTCGTCTGATAAGGTGATGTCGGGAACTTCGCCCGCGATGACGGGTATACCTACAACTTCTGGCAAGGCTACTCATACGTGTCCTTCATGTTCACGCACATTCTCTCGAGGCGAGCACCTTGACCGCCACCTAACTACACATCTTCCATCAAACACCTCCAAAACCTTTATCTGCCCGTCTTGCTCAAAAGGATTCACAAGAAAAGATGTCCTGACAAGACATGTTAGGGCTGTCCATGAAACGAAGCGATCTGATGTTCGGAAAAGCCGACGACGAAGTTGCCGGCGGTGTGCTGGGTTCAAGATCAAGTGCACAGGCGGCGGCAGGGGAACAGCGAAGGATGGGACTAGGGAAGGAGGAAGGACCGATGACCCGTGCGGAGCATGCAAGAAGCGGGGTACTGTGTGCATATACGATTTTGGGGTAATAGCAGAAGGAAGTTTGGATAAGGGATCCGGAAGTGAGAGGAGAGGGGGGCAGGGCGGAGGTGATAATGGTGATGAGATAGGGTCTGAGAAAGCAGTACCTAGCTCTGAAAGTGATAACGAAACAAGCGAGAACGTTGGTCGACCTAAGAGGAGGAGACGGACACACGCCGGCAACTATACAACAGATTCGACGAGTAAGCCGCTAGGGGATAGGCCTTATTCCATTATGTCGCAGGTATCCCCTCATCTGCTGTCTGCAGTTCGCATGGTTTCTTCATCGAAGAGTGCAGCCCCCGATAAGCAGCCAGATGGATTCAATGCCTCATCTTCCTCCGCAACCAGTCTCCAGAATCTTATCAATCCCGCTGAGGCAGCTGAACTAGCAGAGGCGGACAAGCTAGTGTCGATAATGACAACAAAAACTTACGGCCAATTGCCCGGCCCGAGCCTCGACAACTTGGTGAATAGTAGCGGCGTAGAAACCATAGAAAAACCACCTTCGGCTGCGGAAACAATGTTTGGAGTACATCAGCAGGATCGCTCGAGCTCAACAGGTCTCAGTATGATGGGTCGATCGCCTGGTGGTGATTTATTTAGAGGCAGAGGGGGAAACTTTGGTTCACTGCATTTTCATACCGCTGGCAATGGTGAGAGCACAACTTATTTAGCCCCCATGACTACCTCATTCCCTCCATTTTCTCTACGAGACATCCTGTCTTCATCTCAAATTGGGGACTCTCTAAGAGATAGCCTGGTGACGGCTGTGGGTGGGCTAGCGACCGTAGCCGAGGAAGACGTGCACGCTGTAAGCACCTCGCAGGGGATTAAACCTGCCCCCCGGTCTCGATCACCAGGCACTCAAAAGGCTGTGGATATTAGTACTTCCCTCAATGGTAGTTCAGAGGAATTTAGGACAGTAGGCTCACCGACGTCATTTCTTCCAGACCGAACTCATGAAATCGAATCCCCTCAAGCGGGGCCCTCGAACCCAACGGCTGTTGCTAGCGGTGATCCGTCAACTAGTAGGCATGACTCGGGATACGGGGAAAGCCTACCTGGACTGAACTCTGAGGAGAACTGGTTCCTTGATTACGAAATATTCGACAAAAGTACTGATTGGCTCAGGGGTTGGGGTGATTGGCCTGCTGCCCCGCAAAAAGAGGGGCAAGCCGATAGTTGTGCTCTTTTAGATTTGAACCACTCCACCACCACCACCACTTCTGGGGCTATCCCAAACTTCACTATTACAGCCGGAGTATGTAGCAGCAAGCGAGTTGCGTCCCCTGTCTCGGTATGTTCGGATGAGGGCTCTATGTTCAAGATCAAACATCGCGATGACCATCAAACCCGCTTGCCAGCAGTTAGGCCGATAAAAGACCATACTTCCGTTGAGGACTTTCTCCCATGGGGTTGGCAGTCATCGAGAGAGAAGTTGGAAAGAAGAGTCACACTACCCCCTCTTAGACAAATTCTTGAAGAACTCACTCCTCAGACACCAGCCATCACTCAGGCTCACTCTCCAGCCAATGCGAATAAGGACGAATCTTGGATCGATGACAGGATACTAAACGACATAGTCTCTCTGCTTTCGATTCCAGTGGAGCGATTCCCATATGAGAGTGCTGATATGAGCAAATTTCCATCCAAGTCAATGATTGATTCCTTCATCAAAATTTACTTTGAACAGTTTCACTCTATCCTCCCAATGATCCATAAGCCGACATTTAGTGCAGGCACTTGCCCCACCATAGTTCTGATAGCTATGGCTAGTATTGGTGCGAGTTATAGTCACCTAGAGGGTGCCAAGATGTTTGCGGATAGTTTGAGCGAGCTTTGCAGGAGGACGTTGGCTTGGATGGTAATTATGTATGATCTCCCGTTCTCGGCGTGGGTACTGACTTGTATGGCGCAGGCTGAATACAACCCTGAGTATCCCCGTTCTGATTTCTTCCTCATGGCTTCGTGCTTGCAAAACGTCTACGCCTTAGGATCCGGGTCCCATCGTCTTTACGATTGTGCGGATGTATCTAGGAGTGCATTAATTGGGAGTGCTCGTCAGATTGGGTTATTCTCTGGTCGTGTATCACCACCATCATCTTCACCTGGTTCCACACGGGGCTCACCTAACCCTAGGACTACCCGTGATGAGGATAGTCACAATGAGGAAGAAATCGAGGTTAGGTGGCGTCGATGGTATGTGAAAGAAAAGTTGAGACGTCTTGCGTGGTCCATCTTCGAATACGATTGCTCGTTCTCGACCTTATCCAATCGGCGCGGTGCTATAAATTTGAACGATATCTCTACACGGATGCCATGTGCAGAGGCCCTGTGGCAAGCCCCTACCGCACAGGCTTGGGGCGCGTTACTGGAATCTGGAGTCCTCCCCCCTGACGCAGAAAAAGGAACACCATTCTATCCGACCCTGCGTGATGTGGTCTCCGGGAAAATGTCGCCGGAGAACTTGACGAGCTGGGGCAGGAGGTTGTGCGCGCAGGCCATTGGAAGGATCCTCTGGGATTTTAAGGAACTCGAGGAAAGTGTATTAAGTGAGAGCAGTTCAGTTGGGAATGACGGAGGGTTAGGGTTGCCAATGCTGAGTCCTGGATTAAAGCCAGCAAAGGAAAAGTTATTAAAGAGTTTAATGGTTATATGCGAAGGGGTGAGAGAGAGGCAGATGGAGGCTGGGTGGAGAGACGGAGAGGTTGATGGAGATAGAGCTCATATGGCGTTTGTTCACTCCTCCGTATACTTGATCTATTGCTGACGTTGACAGCCTGGCCCTTTTGATATCCCATTACACCCACCTTCACGCCGCTTTCCCCACCGTCTCGTTAATCCTCTCACTCGCGCGGCGCCCGCCCTCATCGACCACGACGCCAGCAGACCCACGCATAGCACGGCTGAAAGGCATTTTCCAAACAGATCCTGTCTACGCTAGAACCCTGGCTTGGAACGCCGCGCAAATAATAACAATCTCCCGCTGGAAACCTGTCTGCTCCCCGGTTGAAGGTATGCGCATTTTTATGGCAGGAGTAGTCCTCTGGGGCTTTGGCCGCTACTTCCGGGAACCTCTGCCGCCTAGCCCTCTCCATTCCAGTCCCTTGGGAGGGATTCAGGAAGAGGTGGTACGCCTGGACTCCCAGCCATGGAAAGGAGTGGATGATTGGATCAAGAAAGGAAAAGGAAAGGCGACGATTGGTAGCGATCAGCATGCCGGGAATGCTATGACTGAGATATGCTCCGAGATGGGAGCTAGGGAGGTGCTTAGAGTTGTTGTGGGGATTCTGGGGAGGATGAGAGTTTGGGGTCTTGGAGGGGAGTTTAAAAATGTTCTCGAGGAGATGGTTCGGAGGAGTTGATTGGACATATTTTATTTCCATTACATTCTCATTCATTTGTTCATCCTTATTTCCTCTGTTGCCTTTTTCTTGGCTTTAGCTTTTGCTTTTTCGGTTTGCGGGGGGTTATTTGATTTTGTGCGGTGTTAGGTGGGAGCCGAGTTTGCTTTATGTGATGGCGTATGACTTACTTTTTACTAATCCTTTTCTAATTGCTGGTATGGTGTCTTATGATTAATGTTTCATTATTATTTTGTTCTTAGTGTCCCAATTTCCTTTCCTATGATATTCCCGCTGAGTACAAAATTTACTTGATTTTTTTTCCAAGTATGATACCAACTGCAGACATAAAACTAAGGCCCTGTTTGGTGCGCAATCATATAAAGAAATGCCATTTCTCTTGAAAACAGCATATAAGTTAATATAAAAAAAAATGCCGTTTTTCATAAATATTGGTGTTTGGCAGATCCTTTTACATTGATTTTAGGGCTTGAAAAGTTAGTGTTGTAACTATGATACTTTTGGTCATAGGTAACTCTTGAGATAATACCAAACCCCACGATATGGTGTTAAAATCACTTTTTACAAGGCATATCCTCTATCCGCCAAACAATATTTGCCTTCTGGAATATTGAATCCCTTTCTACAACCATCATCAAGTACTCGGCCATCATAGGCAGAGCCCTTCTGTCCTGGAGGTACAAAAGTGAAGTACATATTGAATGTACAAATAAGAAAGACATTCTGCTATAAGTAACCTTTTCAGTTTCAAAATACACAGACCATTCTTGCTGGATCATAGGCTTGAATTTGTGTCTTATCAATTGCTCCAATAGTGTTCTTGAAATATGGATAGAATTTAGGATTCTTATCTATCTCCCATGGGCTGGGCACTCATTCTCAGGTAATTTTACTATCTCTTTTTCAAGCTCAACAAGAGTATCTAGTACAATATGAAAATATCTAATCAATTTACTTAGCACTCTATTCTCCATGATAGTAAACAACTAATCAATAATCATAATGATAATACACAGCTTTTATCTTACCTACTAATAGTTTTACCACTTTGAAATTGCTCTTGTACATCCTGATTTGATGCCCTACTTGCTACAATCCACAGAAAAATAGCAACCTGTTCCTCAACTCTAACTTTGTTGCTTTTAATCCAGCATGCTGCTTTAACCAATCACAAAGCTTGACAAAGATTTTGTAAGGCATTCTGAAAACCTCCAGAAATTGATG
Organism: Tuber brumale; assembly: GCA_014065205.1. Taxonomy (NCBI): domain Eukaryota; kingdom Fungi; phylum Ascomycota; class Pezizomycetes; order Pezizales; family Tuberaceae; genus Tuber; species Tuber brumale. The sequence goes on from JACCEG010000467.1 coordinate 49,497, forward strand.
CTTATTGGTCTCTTCTTTCAAAAGCTCTGTCACATACACCTCTCCTGTAAGTCTAGAGTTTTGACATACTTCCTTATCAAACTGAGCTCCAATCTTCTCTACAACAGCTCTGACAAACTCTAACAACCTCTTACCATTTATTCTCATGCAACTACCTTCATCCTCTATGATAAGAAATGTTAATTAGACAATTAACATTCAAAAAAGATGAGTTCTGGGGGGGATTAAATTGATAAAGTCAATAGAGAGTATTTGTTTAAGGGAATTCAGTCAAGCTTTATTTTACCTACATAATAATATTATATAGTGTAATTATAGCATATATCTTAGTAGCAAATTCTGAATACCATTTTTACCCTAAACACTTATCTCTAATATACTTCCAACCCTACAATAAATAGATAAAAATTCATTATAAAAATACTCCATTTTAATTTGTGCATCAAACACACCCCGCTTTATTTATAAATATATGAAGAAAAAAAATGCTATTTAAGTAAGAAAAATGGCATTTTTCTTGCGTGCCAAACAGGGCCTAAATCTTTTCTATTCTTTTCTTCCAAAGTTGAGTTTCACAATACAGTATCTGTGGAAATATGAGGGCTCGGAAACCTACAATTTTGGTGTTTTAGCCTCTGTCTGGTTACCAAACGACCCCTATTCGCACCATAGCACCTTGTTGGTTTAGAGCTCTCTTCTGTTGGTATAAGTACTTTACAGTATCATACAGAACGGTGGGCACATGAACCGGGCAAGGTCTGTTTCAATGCATCTTTCCAATACAAAACTCTGGCCCTGGCAGGTATCTTGGGGGAAAGAACCCTCCACACCTCACCACTCTAGTGGGAATGGAAGGAAATTTTCCCACTTTTTTGTGCAGACGCTACTACAGCAAATCAGGGGGGGGTTTTTTTTTTTGAATTTTCTATGTTGCTTGTGCCCATGGTTTCTGGATAATGATGGCTCGAAAAACCTTCTCTTTCGGTGTGTTTTGGCACCCAGAGACCTCCATTACACGAGTGACTGGCTATGACTTGTAATCGTAATGACAACCTCCTCCCCCCCGGCATCAACAAACTGCACCCTGGGAGCTGAATAGCCCCGCCGCTTAAGCACCAAATTCTTCGCGCTCCCGGACATGTCAACATCGAAACTAAAAAGGAAAAGGGATATCGTGCGTAGCATCATGGGGGGGTATAAGATCTAACCCCAAGCCACCTCGATATTTTGGGGAGGTAAGGCCCTTGCTCGGTAGATCGTTCGACGGTTTCGGTATTTGTGCTATTAACGGTGGGTAAAGGTGGAAGACCGATCGCGCAGCGGTAAGACGGTAGATAGGGGGAGGGGTTTGCTTGGGGCTTGGGTTGTGTGTGGGCGGGTGAATGTACGGGGCATGGTAAACAAGTTCGTTCTCTTCGTTCGTCCACCGAGTAAAAAGGGAGAAAAATATATAATCAAATTGCGATAAAATGATAATCCTGTAAACGGGATAAAGAAGGACAGAAATGGACCCTGGGGGATTAGAGGGAGGGGGGATGAGTTGAATATCAGGTCTGGAAAGAAAGGGGGGGAAAAAAGAAAGAGAGCATCTGTCCTGACTTTATATAAAGGGATGCATATTTTGGGCACACATTAAGAGCCCACCGGGCACAGCAACGAAGGGATTTATCTTCCTCTTTCTGCAGGGGCGTTGGAAATGACATGCACAATCATCCCGCACTCTAACTAGCAGGGCTGGTCCTGGCGATGAAGTTGTTTTAAGTTCGGCAACTTCTGTTGGAGCCTTAGCTTTCGATCTGACAAATGTCTGTTGAGCAGAAGCCGATCTGTTTCCACTGCATCTAGAGGCTGGTTGGAGCTGTGACATAGTGTGTAATTGTTAACTGGAGGAAGTTAAAAAATATTTTACAACTATCCCATAATAAATGGGTGCACTGTGATAACCGTAGCTGGGGGTTCTGTGGGGAAAATTACCGTAGACGATCTTCTACTACAGTGAACGTTGCATATTATAGTTCGTGGGACATATAACACTTAATCTGCTAGCACCAGTGCATAAAACCTCAGCCAGATTCGTAGTTTTAAATTCTTGCTGTCGGGAGTGGCAAGAGTCTTCCATATTGTCATTTTTAGCCTACTGGTAACTTGTGGGGCTTCGGTGACCCAGTCTTAAAATGCACCTCCACCCCACACCTCGGTTTCTCCGCAATTTTATTGATACTGTGAGGATCGTGATGCTTTTATTATTATTATAGGTACAGTATCATAGATAGGAGTCACTCTTCGACAACATCGAGCTCCGTATCATACCATTAGTATTCTATCGTCGGTATTTGGCCCTTCCGAGTTTTAAAATTTAGGGACTGTGCTATACTGGTACTTCCACCATCGAATCCGTGACCCCAAAACTTAGCACCAATGAAAGAACCGCCCCGGTCGCGAACAAATATATCAACCCTTCTTCCTTACCCCCAGTACAGTACCCAGCTCCCCAAAATCGCCGGCCGCCTCTACCAACCTCCCGCAGGCGTGAAAGTTGGAGTCGTCGTTAAACAGCATCTTACCATAAACTATTGGATCTTTCACACTTTCAACGATAATAATACCGAGAAATATATATCTGAACATCCGGGCCTAATATAGCCGTCTAATTTCAATATCCGTTCCCATACCAGTCCCCATTCCCGGTCCTACCATCTAATCCACAATACCATTCCTGAAATACCAAGCATTCCAGTTACGCCAGTTTAACACATTCCGGATAACATTTGATGTTCTGCAGCTCACGAATGAGAGTCTGTAAACCACATGTCACTCTGACTTGCCTTTCACCGGAGCAATAATGCTTTGTTAAGTCTCACGAAACCCTTTTTAGCAGCCTGAGCTCAGCTTTTTCTTTTTTTGAGCATAGTATTATCGTACCGAAAGCTCGCCTTTTTTCTTTTTACGGTTCCAGCCGGTTTTTTTCGCTCTATCCGGCCCCTCGGCTTCGGTCTCTATAGGTCGCTCGCCACTGTACTAATACCGTACTGTTTCCGAAACCGCGAAAACAGCGAGTGTAAGACCCCCACTTGAAGTACAAGTGCCTACGATAAATTTAGTGAACTGTCAAGATGGGTTGACTTGCAGCATAATCCCTGTCTTGTACAAAAAAACACCCCCTGTCACTTGTGTGGTGTGGGGGAAGGTGCTATTTGGGGCGGGGCTGGTGCTCGGGTAGGGCTGAAGAGCGAGGTGAGTTTAAACTACTGGTACTGTACTGGTACTAGTCTATGATGATTACTCAACTATAGTTGTGCTGACGCGGGGCAGAGTGGATCTGTTGGATATGAACCCTTTCTTGTGTGGTGGTTGGATATTTTCCATCAATACATCCCGCAGTGTGTTTACGTAACTAGCGCAAGAAATTTATACGTGGGAATGGGTACTGACCGACATACTCACTTGCCTTGTGGGGGTTGGAGGATGGCTGCTGTTGGATAACCGTGAGTTTTGGGGGGAAAATGCAAGACTCAAAGCAATTTCGGGCCAGTGATAGAGTGCAACTGAAAGTTTAATATAATCCCAGTCTATCATGGACCGCTGATCTGCTCTAATATTTGCCAATAATCCCCCAATATCATACCGGTAGTTTAAGTTATTCCCATACCGGTAGCCACCAATACTATGGTTCTCACACAACAGAAAAACGAAGCCCCTAAACGCCACCTGGTGAAAAACAAAAGAAAACGCCGTAAAGGAAGTATACAGTAGGGAAAAGAGAAAAACAAAGTATATACAGAATAGCTATACAAACTGGCCTACCGGACTCCGTAGGGCCCATAATTACATTCACTCAACTCTGCCCTAAACCGTGTAACCTCGATTGGGCGAGTTGGCATGGGCATCTCCTGGGGCGGCCAAACAGGTGGGTGTCTGTCATCGTACTTTTCGTGTGGTTTTGCAGGTAAACTATCCAGCCCAATGGACTGTGACTGGCTCCAGCGTCTGTAATAGAAATAGCCACCGATTAGGGCAGCTACCACTAATACCCCGCAGATGACAGCGCCGGCGATGACACCAGGTGGTGCGCCAGACTTGGGGGGGTCGGAGTTGGTTGGTCGGGAGGTGCTTTCTGGGCTAGCAATGCCGGAAGTTGGGCCGGCAGCAGTTCCGTAGAACAGCGCTTCTATTTCTTTAGCTTTGAATCCGGCGGCTGGCTTGGTTTTTGTTGCTCCACCGAGGGCACTTGGTGCTTATTAGCGTATATCCTTTGAGTGCATTATCGGGGATTTGGGAAGACAAACTTTCCGCCGATATCGCTAATGATGGCTGCGGGGATTATGTATACCCCATCTCCACTAACATACCTATCCTTCCATGTCCAGGTGCTTAGATCGAAAAGGAATGCGTCCATCTGGCTGCAGTTCTCGTCGCTCCTGCGAGAATCCCCACCATATACCAACATATCTTTCCCGGAGACAACAGTGCATGTCATGTGTTCGCGAGGCGTCGGGGTGTAGGTACTCGGTCCATTCTTGGTGTTCTCTGCGAAAGCCTTTTTCCATACAAAGGTAGGAAGGTTCAGGACGTAGATGTCATTGCTCAAGCCGCCGTTTTTGTCCGAGCCACCGAAGACGTATATCTGATGACTAGTCTTGTCCTGAGCTGAGACTATTACCCCACAGAAATTCTTACGAAAGGTGGGGATATCGCCTGTCGCTGTCTGCTGGTGCCATTTGTGGTTTGCAATGTCGTATATATCGATCTGGTCAAACGAAAACTACAAAAATCATGAGTTAGCTTTTGTATACTCCTTTCTCTCAAATTATATTCGCGTACTGTAGTATCACTCCTAGCCATTCCACCAATGTAAAAAAGCAGCCCGCTGGTCCCGTAACCCAAATAGAAGGACCTCGCGGAATGGCGTCTCTCCCATGGCGTATTTTCCTTCTTCCAAAAGTTCCTCCGCCCATCCCAGATGGCTAGCCCTCCGACATCCTTTTCCCCCTCTGCAGAAGGAATGTTTGCCATGCTCTCATTCGATATCAACCCCCCCAGTAAGAACCCTGTACGCATACCTTCCACATAAGTCCCCGCGGATGCAAACGCCCTTGGAATGCTCTCGCCAGTCGTATTTGGAACTACCCACTTACTGGGCCCGCCAGATTGCGCACTCAGGAATCGCCATACTTCGTGTTTGTCTGAGGGCGGTGTGTATCCGATTGTGCTTGTATTTACAGTCTCTGTCTTTCCTCCTATAATCACTAACTGGCCGTTGTCGGGCCAGAGTTGCCCTTGTGAGATTTCTGGAACAACTTCGGAGATGTTGTAGCGGAAGGTGTTCGCTCTCACATCTTCGAGGCGAAATGATGCCTCCAGATTTATGAAGCGCAAGTACTCATCTTAAACATGGTTAGCATTGTGGTACTATATCGAAGGAGTGAGAGAGGGAATTACTTGGTTCAGTAGATATCCCAGCGCTATTTCTGTACTTCAAGCTCCCCCCTAGGAGATATAACCGGCCCCCAACCACCACACCTAAAATGGTCGTTAATTCTTCACTCGACTCGAAAACGATCAATTGAGAAAACGAACTCATATGCTCCTTCATCCCGCAACTCTCCTCCAGAGCACTGCTGAGATTGCCTTGGTTCAGCCCACTGTTTTGCCTCTTCTCAAGAGCACTTTCCTCCTCGCTTACAACCTTGGTTGGCACGAGTATGTTCCTCCCCTCGGTGCGGAAACAAAGGGCCAAAATCGCCAGACATATTGTAGTCCATCCCCTCATCGTATATTCCACACAAGTTCTTCAGCTAATAGCCATCACTTCGTCTAGCTCTCCGGGCTAGGCAACATTTAAGTATGCACAGAGGGTGCAGAGGTCCCAGGAAGAATAATCCGAAACACTCGCTTTGCCCATGATCAAAAGGGAATTTTCCGTGTTTAACTTCATGCTTGTTGGGGAGGGGAGTTGTTCTGCGACAAGCATCCCTCGCTTGTCTACCGGTAATTTTCGTTCCACAAACGCACATCATACCGAAGACTTCGAAGCGCTGCCACACTCTATTACTTGTGATATTTCTATTTTAGGTATCACTCACACAAATGCATTCAATACCATATAGCACTTATGAACCAGCTACCACCACAACGCTCCCTGGAGATCTGGGCAATGCTTGGGCGGTGTTGAGGAAATAACGGCACATCACTGTACCATATCGTCCGGGTACATACACTCCCGAAGTTCTAATCCTTGTACAAGTTTGCGGGGTGCAGTCGGGAGGCGCCCGAGCAAGGAGATTAGAACGAATGTATGGACACTTATCTGTCTGTATCCGAGTGCCCGTGCTAAATTTCGGGTTCAATGTTTGGGCCCTTACCTGTTGCTTGTAACAGACCACAGTACCTGATGATAATGAACTCTCTCTTAAACTGTTTCCCTACTTAAACACTTAGCACCCCGTAGCGTATTTTCTTTACTGCACTCGATGTGTTTGCCCAGCGGTGTATCCGGTAGGCAATTTTACTTAGTTGAATACTTGTGTTGGTAAGAAAGAGTTTGCAAATATGGGAGGCTTGGGCCAGAACAGTTTTGAGAATTGACTTTGATTTGAGGACTGAAGAAATACCCTAAAGATGTGGCGGCGGGACTAAGATCGTCGTGGATGAAGCACACTGGACGAGAGGAAAATATGGTGGGCAAGGCTATCGATGAAGTTGCTAGCTAAGGACGAACCGGGAGATATATCTTCAAATAGCTAACGACTCCAGAAGCAAAACGAACTCTAACAAAACACACGATCCAGACACATTGATCCTCCGGGATCTCAAACAATCCAGAACCCATCCTGATCTCTAAAACCCTGTGCCCAATGCCGCACCGAACGAAACATTTTGAACTAGTACGATACTTTAGTATCCGGACACATTGGTGCCAAAGATCTATCTTATTCTTTCGGTTGGCCTCGGCATTAAGGTGTCTGGATACTTATGAAATTCGCGAGTATGATACCTGGGTTACCGTTTCGATGGACCGTAGGAGGACTTACCAGACAAGACTGCGCTCCTCACACAAGACAATGCTCCAGCAAGGTGCCAGTTGCACCGTGCAGTACCAGGCCCGAGGCAAGTAACTTATTGGACCTGGAAGTGGGTCAGAGGCAGAAGTGAATCACTTTGTATGTGAATTTTGTTCAAATCCTCGCGGCAGAAATTTTGACAAAACCAGTCCTGAACTCAGCTGAAAAAAAGGGCAAATCTAACATAATATACTGTACCAGGAAACCAGATGCGATACCCGGACGCTGGGACGGGGATCCGAAACAAGAGACCAGTCACCAAGCCGGCCGAAAAACTATCAGGGTTCCCAACTAGGGGCAAATCGAGTCTCTGTGCTATTGTTTTTGAGATTAGACAAAGCTAGTCCCTATACTTAGGTAAAATACAGTGCTACGTTGGTTGGCCAACCTCTCTCCACATGTGTTGTGTATTCAGGTGATTTACCCAGAGGAAACCCACACTTTGGGTACTCCTAATCATGTGCTTTCGGTAATCCTAGTGTGTCCGGTGTGACCATTTGCATACCAGAGCTCTTACACGGATATGGTATTTCGTACTATAGACGGGTGGATGGGTTGAGCTATGCTGGTATAATAACAAGCGCTTAAGGCTGTTGTTTCGGAGGGAAGGACGAGGCGTGGGCCTGCGGACTCTACTCACGCGAAGATTGGCGAGAAAGAAAACAAGCTAAATCTCAGCGCAAGGGGTCTGCTGGTTCAGTATCGACCAAGCGATGAGAAGGGGAGTACGTGCAGAATTTTTTTTTTAGGTAGAACAACTTGTATGTATTGTTTTTTTGGTACCAGCAGGTCTATCATCTTTGGCTCGGATAGTACATAATGCATAGTAATGTGATACTTGTAACCCTCGGGGCTCCAGCATCCCTAAAAGGACGGAGCTTTGGGGTAAATTGCGAAAGCCAAGCATGTGCCTGATTCGCATCCAACGGGCTGCCCAGGGGGCATGAAGCTGGGGTGTGTTAATAAGCCGGGTTTATAAAGTTTAAGTTACATTACCAAACCCCTCTTCCCGCTTCGGTCACCTAAATGGGAGATGATTTTATCGGTGCCTTGAACCTTTTTAGAAACTTACCGGTTGGTTAAACTTCTGCCGGCACTCATCTGATACCTTTCCGTTTCATAAGTCTCAAACCACGATGACCTTTTGCGATGACGACCCTCTGCGATTTTGGCCCTGCGGGCAAGAGCAGACCTATTCTTCCGCATCCAACCTTGCGCTCAAGGAAATTTCAACTGCCTTTGCCATCGGGGAGAATCCCGACCGCCCTCACAAGCCTTTACGTTATCCCAGCGAGAGACCCCATTTGCTGTTTCCTAGAACAAATTACATACAGTACTCGAGTACTGTACTTTGCTTGCCGATTCCAAAAGTATGCGGACATCCTGGCGTCTCCCTGGCCTACACCGTGCCGAGATTTCCGAATACTTCTAGAATCGGCAAGTACTGTACCTCCGCCGTCCATTGTCCAACATTATAACCGGAGTTTCCCTCTAGTCCTGGAAGTATTGATGTATACGATTGGTAGCACATCATAACCCTTAGACCCGTAACAGTCTCGAAATAAATGAGACTCAATCCTGCACTTTTAGCCCCGGAGAGAATTCACATCTTGATTCGTACACTGCAGCACTCACCTACAAAGCCTACTGCTATTTATTCATCACCAGAGCTGGAATATACACAACTCCATGCAGTCCCCGTAGGCATGTAACTTGCCGTGCTGTGCCGTAACTTACCATAGATCTAGACGTGCAGTGCTACATGACCTCAATCAGCCCGGGTCTTAACTCTTTTTAACTACGGTACTGGTGCCTCTCTAAGTATTGGTAAGAGTAGCTTAGGGTAATAATTCCCCTTAGGGAATCAGAGCCCCCTTTTAGCCAGCCCGTACCTAAGTTAAGCTCACTCTCGTGCTACAATACAGTGCAAACCAGTACTAAAATCTGACTGCCATCTACCAAACCAATAAGCTAACTGAAAGGCTGCGCTAATCGCCACATAGCCTGCGGACCATAAAAATGGGAAAATGAGACACGGGATTTTGGGGTTGTGATCGGGGAATTGGGTTGCCCTAGCTAATCAGTTTCCATGTTTCCAACCCTAGCTTTCCGATTATTATTTTTACCGCGGGTTTATATATCGGGGGTCAAGTATGGGCCTCGCGTACCTTCCTTGTGCTACCGGAAGTAACATTCCTGCACTGCTGCTATGGTATGGTAACTTTTTCCCCAGTTTCCCGGGTCAGAAAAACTCAGCCCCTTGAGTGTTTGATGACTTGGAGTTTGGACGTCGTCAGCTGCGACGGATGACTAACGATTGTGGATCGACGCGGGCAATCGGTTTCCGGGGCGGCGTCCTGGGGGTTGTGGGGTGGGCATGGGGCGCTCTAGGGTACGGGCATAGTACAGTATCGTTATTGAAAGGTTGGAAGCTGCCGCACACTATAATTCTAACTTGAACTCTCACCAATGGTCTTTGCGCGAGAGAGCTCCTGTTTAAGAAGCGTTTTAGTCCAGCGACATACATTGGGTAAGCTTTAGAGATTAACCTATGCCTACTTTGATAGGAACTTTACTACTAAAGTTACCTAAAATTTACCTAGATCATCCCAGTATTCTTACGCTCGGGTCTTCCATTGGTCACGCCGCATAGAGGTCTCCTGGGGACTACAGCATATGGGCGTCGATAACAAATAATTTTCCTTATTACAATATCAATGCACAGTAATTCCTTTACCCTCCGAGCCACTAGTACTCTTTTTCCTTATAGATGCCTTTTTCTATAAGGCGGTATTAATTAGCTTATTCAAGACTTATTCAAGAATACTCACTCAGCTTTGGCCAACATAGTCCTAACCCCTACAATTTCGGCGGGTGCTGAGCGGTGTCCGCTTTAGAAACGGGCATCACCCGGGGCTCAAACATCTGGGGGTGAAAACCCCCAACAGCTTTAGTCAAACATTCCAAGTGGGGACAAAAAAAGCTGCTCACCTCGCTCTCTGCCCTTCCCCTAAAATAACAGTAACGAGAAGTATGGTGCCATGCACTTAAAAGGGAGACCTGGCTCAATGCAACACGTAATGCTCAACCCTTTATGTAATTAGCACTAGACCCTAAATCCTTTATCTTAAACAATGCATTAACTTCTATTCCAAATTCTAACACAAATTCAAAACATATTAATTTCAATACATGTCAACTACATGCTGTAGTATCCTCTCTACCCCCATATATCGAAAACCCTTTCCCATTTTCCTGCAAACTGCAATCAAATAGAGCAATATTTACCTCTGATATTAGGCTATCTTCCTCTCTCTGCTGTGAGAGGTACTAAATTAGCAGCACAGCAAGTAAACTGTTCACTCCTGCACAGTCATTCTTGTAGAGAGAGAGACTGAGGCAAATAGCTATCTTACATAATGGAAATCTCAATCAATCCTTCTCCTCTTCAACCTACTTATCTACAAGTCATTCTTCACAGAACTATGAGTATATAGTTTTACTTTAACAACTTATACTATGCTAGAACCATTCAGATAATGGAAGCTTACTATAGTTATATTGTTTATGCCTCCCTAGAGTATGAAAGGCTTGGAAATAGAAAGTACAAGTCCCACTAGTGTGTTAATACATGGGCAATGGACCTGGAGTTAGAATAAAATCACTGTTGTATAGAATTATAATATAACATACCTGTATTGAAATTAATGTGTTTTGAATTTGTGTTGTGATTTGAAATAAAAGTTAATACATTGCTAAAGATAAAGGAGTTAAGGCATAGTACTAATTATATAAATGGTTGAGTGTTATGTGTTGCATTGAGCCAGGTGTCCCTTTTAAGTGCATGGCACCATAAAATCCCCATATCCACTGGAAGAGCCCCCCTGGGATCGCGGTTTTGTCCACCGACACCCTGGTGGCGGCCCCCGTGTCAGCCTGTGGCATAAGTTGCCACTCGGTACTGACTCCCACTGCCGAGCGACCACTCATGCTTCAGTGCTCAGGGATTCTCTAGGAACCGCAAAACATTTAAAGATAGGATTTAGTCTCGTTTCTGCTTGTGGGGCTGAAGATTCTGCGTCGCTGTATGAAGTGTTGGAGTGTTTGTGGATGCTGAATGCTTCCGAGGAGCAAGGGGTACTGCAACCGCAAACCAAAGATATTAGAGATAAAGCAGTTGATAATTTACTTTGGGTGGGAATGCCACGAATTACGGTTTGTAATCACCTAACCACGAACAATAGATTTTGTGTTCAGGACTTATAGGAAGCGTGCAGCTCCGCGCCCCAAACCACCTCGAGCATTGTAGCACCGGTGGGGTCGGGATCATTGAGTGAATTCCGAACCACCCGTTATTAGTCTTCCCTAGAGAAAAATAAACAAAACTAGAACAAAATACAAAATACATGAATGGACCACAACGGAAGGCATATATGTGTAATAGGAACAGGCTCAGTCAGGTTAATCCTCTACTGCAGTTCAGAAATCTCACTAAAACTTCGAACATACCCGAGTAGATTCGAACGAAGTTAAACAGTGAAAAATCCACCCAGTCACTTGGTAGAGGTTAGTGCCGTCTTTGGGTGAAGTTGCATTCGGAGAGCATCACCTGAGTACTGTACGTGGTTATGAAATGCCTCATAGGAATACAGGGAGGAGGTAGCGCTATCAGATGCTGGTATGGTACTGAACACGCCGGTTCTAGACGCCTAAAAGCGTGTAAAAAAATGTTTTCCTAGGGAAAATGGTGTATCTTATGTTTTGCTAGAAACATTACTTACCCCCCTTCGGGCTCCTCGAAGATAATACGACGACAGGTTCGGACCTCGATCCGCAACGGACCCCCACAGCGAACTCTGAATGATGACAAATTACCGGGTAACACGACAAACATCTGCTGCTAAACCGCAGAACGAAATTGATATAAATGTTTTTAAATTCACTTTAACGCATCAACCGCCTTCCTCAGTGCTTCGCTATCTAACCGGCAGCCTTTGCCTCCCGGCTCAGGTAGACAAAAACTATTCCACAGTTCCAGCACTATCTCGAACAGAGCCTTCAGCTCTGGGAGTTTTTCATTCAACGCTTTTAGGAGCTGGTATGCTTCCATACAACTCGTTGTGCCCTCAGGGCCCGGCGGCCTTGGTTTGGTTGTTGGTGCGACGGGTGTGGCGGGCCCCGGTGATGGGGCTGGTGGTAAGTTGTGATCCAGATCTGGCCAGTTGAGTGATTGCTGGAGATCAAGCTGCTTAAGGCTTAGCACCGGACCAATCAAGCGACTAGAAGGGAAGGTGACTATACGTCCTCTAGGAATTCGCTAGTATCTAACTCGTCGAGGTTCGGGAAGTCTTCCAAGATTCTGGTGTCGTAATCGGGCCTTTGAAGATTTTGGGGGGCCGAGGAAGTAGTTCCACAATCCTCCATACTAGTAGAGTTACCGAGATCCCCCAAATCCAGCGAGTCTCTGGTGAGACTAGTTGTACTGGAGGTTGCCTGGGGCAGCGGTAATAATTCAAACTCATTGAAAAATTCCTCTAATCCATCCAACGCGCTACTACCACCTCCGCACCCATTATCCCCGCACACGATATCACTCCCGGCTCCGCTTGCCGCTAGCGCGTCCTTCTTCTTGTCTTTCAAAACTTGTAGGCGTCTCTCAACCTCCTCCTGGGCAATTCCAGCCTCGGCGAGTATCTCTCGCAACAGCGCATTCTCCTCAATAACCTTTCTCGCAGCCTGCTGCAGTTCAACATTCGCTTGGACGCCCATCTCTTTGCATTTTTGCCAGCGCCTTTCAAGATCCTCCATATATTCCCTCTTTCGAGCTCTCGAGCGACGCTGGTTCTCCCGAATGCGGCTTAGCCGAGGATCCTATGCAGGGGCAATTAGCTTGCGAGGCACGAACATATGGGGGTAAAGGGTATCACAAACGTCGTTGTTTGCTTTCCGTGATGATGACATGTTAGATATTGTATCAGTGTTCTCTCCTCGGAGAAATTCTTTCTATTAGTCGGCGGGATAACATGGAGAAAGGAATGGGAGGGGGGTAGAACAATGGTCCGAGTGTGAACCAATGGCGCGCAAGGAGTGACATTCTGAGGTGCTTAGTCATTTGCCGATGAGGGGGGAATGTCACTCTTCCAACCCAAGCGGAAATCTTGAACAGTTATACTCAACCTCCCAACGATCTTTAAAAAAAAAATAGACCACCGAAGGAAATTCCAGAAACTACAAATTACGGACTTTATTTCTATCCGGGAAGAAAACTAACCTTATGGAGCAACCTCCCTAGACCAGGTCCAAACAACCACATACGAGTACAATTCGGCAATGAAACAAGCCCCCGGAAACGACGAATGTTAGTGTAAAGAAAGCTACGGACTGCTCAAAATGACAAGATAAATCCTTGGTAGAGTTTTCATTCGAAATAAAATATAGGAGTAAAAAGAAATAGAGATTGAAATTTTGTGTGAGTGTGAAACAGGCACTGACAAGTTCGGGGTATACTAACAGATCGTAATGAACGCTAGGAAGGCGGAGCCGGCACCCGAGCAGTGGGGAACCCATGGGAAACCCTCCAAACAAAAGAGGACCGTTGGGCCTACCGCGGTACGGTGCCGGCACAGGTACCCTGTTTTTTTTTTTGTTAAATCCGCGGTTTATTTGTAAACTAATACAGGAAAATCCATGATATCGACCCTGAGGTATGACCTGAAAACCCACATAACAAAAGAAACTTCTCCCCCTTTCTTAAAACAATTTATTGATGCCAACATCACTGCACTCCTTTCTGTCATTGCAAAACAACTTAATCCATCATGAAGCCAATCCGGCATCTCTCATAAAAGGAAAAACTCCCATCCTCAATGGAAAATTTATCCTATTCTCTAAAACATAGGAAACAAAACCCTTCACCAGTCTGTGTGCCCCTTTGCTCTTCTTCCATAGCCCCGACTCTGGGGCCAAGTTGAACATCTCCAGTGGTTCTCCTTCCCTGGCATCAGCCAGGGCTGGGCATTGAACTATATGCTCCAGTGTTTCGGGGCCCTTATGGCATCTGCCACAGGTGTGGTCCCGATCCTGACTCGACCAATCTGTGTGTACGTTTAAGTAACTTTTGTGCACCCTCATCTGGTGTATCCTACCAGCCTAAAATTTGGGAGGTGTCATAAAACTCCAGCAGTCGTGGAAAGGGGGTCTGTATCGGTAATACGTCGGGAATTCACCATCGACCCATTCATTCCATACCTCTTTTCGAACTCTCTCCTTGGTCTGTGCACATAGCGCAGCGTCTTGTGGTATGACTTGGGCAAGCCTCAACAGTTTCATTGGTATCGTGGTTTCTGGGAAAAGGGTGGCAGCGATCTCAGCCACCTCGTCTATTAGTAATCGTACCTGTTGTATCGTTGTAGCTTTTGAGGACCATACCTTCGGTCTCATGCCACCTTTGTTTGCACCAAAAGCCAACCTCCGATTTGTATCTACCCTAAAGTCATCCCTTGTTGGAAATAACATCGGGAGCATGGCAGTCGCTATGTTATTTTCCGGGATTGCCGTGACCAGTCTGATCATGGTCATTCTCTTAATCTGCTCCACATATAACGATATCGGCACCAGACAAGCCTCCGCTGACAGCACCGTGGTGTTCATTGAAAAGAACATGATAGTGACCTACCGGGCCACCCTATTCCAAAACTTTTGCATTTTTCCCACTATTGTCTTGGATAGTGTCAGCACCTCCACTGCATATAGTAGTGTGGGTAGCAATATCCCTTTTGCTAGCTTGCTGACTCCATATGGAGATAGGCCTTTGCCGGGTATTGATAGTCTTGGTATCCTCCAGAAGGCTGCCTGTGCCAGGGCTAACCTCTTCGTCAAGTGCGATCCAGTTTCTCCATTGTCAGCCAGCCAGTACCCCAGCTACCTTACCAGGGTTACCACCAGTTTGACCATATACGCTTGTATATCTACTGAGTAGTCTGGCCTTGACCCCTTTTCTTTCCTTTTTCTCCAGTATATCAGTTCTGTCTTGGCGATACTAAATGACAACCCGATACCATGGGCGGTCGCTATCATTGACCTCGCTTCCAACTCCAACATTCTGGAGTTGTTATACCATAACTGTAATGTTACCATGATCTGGAAGTCATCCACATATGATGATGTAAATGCCGTCTTAAAGTCCCCACCCAGATGTAGAATTCAAATGTAGATTACAAAGAGCAGCAGTGATAACGGTGAACCCTGTAGTATACTGTGGTTTATTATTTGCTCCCTCTTTGGGCTCCCGGGGTATGCTAGGGAGATATTCCGTGTAGAAATGAAACTCTATATCCAGGTGATCAAATATCTCGGGACGGCGCTGTTGCCTTTCAATCTATCGATCAGCTTGTTGTGGTCTACATTGTCGAAACCCCCTTTAACATCTAGAAACAGGGTCGAACCCTTTTTCTTCACGAACTGTGCTTCTCGAATCAAGTGTTGCAGTGACGTTACTGTGTCGACCATCAAGCGTTGTGGAAGGCTGCCTGTTTGGTTAATGCAGTATAGGTCCTATTCATACATGGTGGTCATTAATCTTACGTTGACTATCCATTCCATGATCTTTGAAAAGGTTTACATTAAGGCTATGACCCTGAAGCTAGCACAGTGCGTGTAGTCTTGTTTATTTAACTTTGGCAGTATAATACCAGTTGATCATTTTAGCATAGGTAGATAGATTCCCCACTCCAGCATGTCCTCCACAAGGGACAGGATGATCTCCTGATTGATACTGTGTATTCCTTTCCACATACCGTAAGGTACCTGGTCAGGTCCCAGGGCAGATCTGTTGCTGCACTTCAGCAGCACTTCACTTACTTCCTCATTTTTCACTCTCCCTTCCTCTCCAAGCCTCTGTCGTTCCGTGACCGGGAGGGGAATAGGGTGGTCAGTGTCGGGGAAGAAATGTTACATAATCATTATTTCGTTCTCTTCAGGCATTATACCGGCACCCTCAGGCACCCTGTTGAGGACCAGCTATTTTGTAAACTGGTGTGCTGTCCATACATCGTTCTTTTTCGTTTTAGCTAAGATGTCATCCCAGTGCACCTATTTTGCCTTGTTGAGCGCTTTCCTGTACTCCTTTTTTGCCGCATCTCTCTCCTCCACCCCTGTCCTGTCACACCTCACGCGCTGGGCAGCCGAGCTGTATATTCTTCTCAACTAGGTAATTTCTGGCGTCCACCATGCTTTCGACCACCTCGTTGGTTTCTCCATTGGCGCCCAGCTGTGAACCAAGTAGATTAGTCTATTCAAACTCATTTGGAAGTTGTCCACTACATCCATAGCTTCTGTTATCGGTTCGTACCGGCTTGAGCCATTTATGTAATCCTTAAGGGCTGCCTCAATGAGGGGGTTCAGTTCATCCTTATCTACACGCCAACCAATCTTCTCCCAGTTGGGGGCTGGTCTTGCAGTTTCCACCTCTTCACTGTCAATTTTGGTGAGTATTACAATGTGGTCCGAGCCTGTCCTTTACGTCAGATTCCACCATCTCGATATCTTAGGTAACATAGCAGTATTGGCCAGTGTGTAGTCTATTGCCAATGGTCGGTGTATTGTTAGGTTCTCCGGAAACCTTGTGTAGATCCCCAGGGTGTTCAGTATGATGTATCTGTGCAACGTGGCTGTACACATATACAATTACCCTTGTCGCCGTTCCCCATGTCTTAGGTCATGGAGTGTGTCTGTGAAGGCGGTGTGTACTTTCAAATCTCCTACTACCAGAGTAGGTTCCCTCGTCTCTCCAAACACCATGGAGGGGTCGCAAGTGTTTGACCCTTCCACTTGCCTGTTGTAAACATTTATCAAACCAAAGGAAACACTTCTTCCAACAAGTCACGCCCCTTTGCCAAAAACTCTCAAATACTAAACATCATTTAAAGTAGGCACCACCACAAAGGAAACACCTACTAAAACACGTAAGGAAATATATGTTGCCACTCTTCCTTTAGGGCTATCTTGAAAAACACATTCATATCCCGGGGCCCTTAAGGGATGCCTGGAGTATAAAGGTGGATCTTGAACACATACAAAAGAAATATTAAAACCTTTTACTATGTGAAATAACATAAGAAAAACATTATTGCTCCCTCTGCAATTATGTTGTACAAAATTAAACTTCACTCCTGTCATTGCTTCATTTCTAGGACTACCCGATATGTGGCCCACCGGCCTAATGTTGGGTGTCAGCCATACCAACATCGGCCAGGGAAGCCATCCGTTGGTCATACCTCTCCCGCTCTTGCTCTTTGACCTGGACTCAGACTGGACAATCCTTGTCCTTCGTCGAGTGTGCCTCATTACAGGCTGGGTACTTTGCTGGGGTCATATTGCAGCAACTAGGGATGAGTCTTCTGTGGCCACGACAATCTGTCTGATGGCATTTGTAATCCTTTTCGAGGTGATTTTTCAAGCAGACTAAGCAAATATCTATTTTTTCTCTGCACCCGATTCTTGGGTGACCGAATTTCCTGCACCTCATGCATTGTGTCAATGGAGTCGCATGTCACATGACCCGGAACTCTTTAATCTTTCCCATGAATACCACTTGGGGCGTGACCTTTACCGCATCCGCCTCAGACAGTCTTATCATGATTGAGGTCACTCGTTTACCTTCCCAACTCTTTGGGTCTACCTTCAGGAACTTCGCCAAGGTTAGGTTGATTTTGTGTGATTCTTTGAAATGTTGTTTTATTTCACTATCGAGTTCAGCATGGTCCATTGGGATAGCCTCAAGCGGAATACCATGTATCAAAACATTGACATCCATTGGTACCCTCCTGAAAGGCAGGAAGGCCAGTTCCCCTTTGTTCACAAACTTGTTGAGCGTGTCTGTCAATTTGTCAAAGTACCTGCGGTATTGTCCGGAGTCAAACCCTTGTGGTATGGTAACCGTGACCATGCCATTCAATCTGTTCGAAGACACCTGTAGAACTGTCAGCGCCTTGCACACACTGCCCACCAGAGTCTTGCTTAGTGCCACTGATATTTTTGCCTCGTCTGCTGTTGCATTCGTAAGCGGCTTTGATGTGACTCTTGTGGCGAGGAATTTCCTCTTCGCTACATTCGTAATGCTTTGGCGTTTCTGGCCTTTCGACTTTCTTCCACTCCTCTTTGTCTGTGCCCCGGCACAGGTACCCTACTAGCAGGAAACTAGTACTGTACTCTACATTCGGACAGTCAGGGCCTAGACTCCCGTACAAACAATATGGGTCCCTTTGGAGCGCGCCCCGCCACTGCGCCTCCTTTTTTGATAAGTAGCACTAATCAGTTCTTGACAGTGTCCTAGCCACTAGTGCTCAGGAGCTCATGCAATTCCGCTACGGAAAATACTTCAGCGCGAATACTGAAATTACTGACCCTTCGCCGTATAACGAGCGAGTTGCAACCACTTTCGGATATTCGACTGAAGACCTGGAATCACTCTGCGGTGTTTCGGATTTAGATGTGAGCTGCCGGAACCCATAAGTGACGGCGGAGTTGAAAGAGGTATTCCTACTATGATATTGCCACTATCAAACTTCTGGAACTTCCCACTAATGTCGTGCATACACAGGGAGAAACAGTCATCGACCTAGGGCCCAGAGAAGGCTTGGATGTCTTCACCTCAGGTCACAAAGTAGGCCTAAGAGAAGAGCAGTAGGTATCGACATAGCTCAAGTTCCGTGTTTCCATTCCAATGATACTATGGTAAAAACCCTACCGTAAGTTACATACACTACGTTGAGCTGCCACTATAACTCCGACTTTGTACAGTACAGCCCTCCCCCTCTCTCCAAATCCCCCACTTTACCCCTCTAATAAGTATGATATGATACCAGATAAAATCAAACATAACCTCAACCCATCCCTCCCACCTTCAGCCGCCAACGTGGTAACCCCAAATTGCGCGATTAACCTTCTTACACACACGGAAAACTCCTCGTCTTTTCCGAGATCTATGATGTTTTGAACCCCAGGGGCCGTGGCGCTCTCCCCGGAGTCCTTACGAAAAAGGAATTACAGTATATACCCAACGAATTCCGTGCCAATGCTACGCTCCATGTCGGGCGCATTTCTAGAGCAAATCTTATGCCTGAATATGAGGAGTGGATGAGGGGGGCTGGGTTTGAAGGTTTCGAAGAATTCAGTTATCTATTCCCCAGGTAAGGTAACGGAAGACTAATACTTGCGCGTGTGATGACGGATGTTATTATTTTGGACAAGAATAAACACTCAAACGTTCATAAGCGGGGGGTATGAATGAGACAGAAGGGGTACAGTCTCTTCCGGCGTTGCGAGATTCCGGCGTTGCGAGAGTGGCACTGCCGCTTACAGTCTTGGCAGCCAGGACTAGTTACTTCTCAGGACATGTGTTTCGCCTTCTCTTCACTCAACACCACACACCAACATCACAACGCCAACTGGACAACACATTCCAAGCAACAACACACTACATCCTTTCCTACTTGGTAGAGATGGAGGTAATTAAGTGAAAGAAGAGAAAAAAAAAGAAAAAAAAGTAAGTCCTAATTAACATTTTTAAAAATATTAATAAGCTAAAATAATTTAATCTAGCATTATCTGATCCAGACTATCATGTTCAACTACAGGTCCAATGCTCCCATCACTGTCAGTGGACTCGTCAGTCTTTTCACCATCCTCAGTCAAATCACTTTGGTCAGTTGCCTCTAATCCTTCCCGAACAAACTCTGCTAACTTAATATCTCATAAGGCAATCTTGTCATCTATTGGAATAACCTTGATTTCAACTTCCTCCACCTTTTGGTGTAAGACTTCTAGGCTTAGTCGAATGCGGGATTGTTAGGCATATGGAAATCCGAGACATGTGCACAGACCCACGGTAGGGTAACTGCGCACAGACCCTCAATTTACCGGAGTGCCAACACCCCCCTCCGGCCCCCTTATGGGGCCCGCACGTCATTAGCGAGATTTCGAGAGTTGCGTCCCATAACTAAAAGGTCATATCAATGAAGCCCACTTCATAACACCATATACGTCGCCGCTGTCCGTCCGACCGCATGCTGTTCGCAGGATATATGAGAGGGGACCTTTGGCGACATCTGGGAAGTGGAACGGAGGAAATCCGTTGGAGGCGCATTGAGATAGTAGGCTTCAAAGTTAGGCTTCCTAACTATGGGCCGAAAGTGACGGGACGTTTTCGGCGAAATACTCCAAGAGGATATCCCAGTGGCGGAAGCTGTTAGGGGTATACCGAATCCACCCATACCCTTCTGAGATCAGCTGTAGGTTGGTTGGTCCTAGTAATAGGACCCCTCCACGGAGGCCGGCGGACCAAGGGGAAGCATGTTCAGAATGGAAGACCTAGATAAGTCAGAGACCCTTAAGATGCTGACACGTCGGGCTCGGACTTGCGATTGGCACTAGGTGGCCCGGCATGAACCTGATTACTTTATGACCGAAGAAGACGACTGGACGATAGTCAACAAGACTAAAGTCATATAAAAGTCTATGCGGACATCTAAGTTGGAGGCGGCTGTTTGGTATAACAAATAGTGCAGTCATCTCAACGGAGGAATATTATTCCGAGTCCGCGAAAGGGTGTGATAAGTTTCAGGGTCAAACGGTGTTCGCACTTATAAGATTCTGGACGTTTGCGTATTAAAACCAGAGTGGTACTTCGGAGGCATAGTAGTTAGAAGTAGTCCGCGAATACTCAGACGCGGGATATAAATATCGAAGTGCCTCCCAAGCTTTACAGACATCATCAAGCAACGGAGAAGAGATCTTATCAATATAATATTGTTTTACGCTTTAAATCTTTACCTTACCCATTTTATCGAGAAGAGCCTTCCTCGACAGATTCTCCAATCAAAGATTTCGGGCCTACGTCCCTCAGTTATATACTTGAGTTTGGCGTCCGCCTAACAGGGATCGAGGATTCTGATTCTTTTCTCTGATTTTTCATTCCAGTTCTTGTCATTGGTCCAGTAAGTTGTCTTTTCGCTTAAGATGTCTTTCCCGTCTTCGTTTTATCTTTTTGTACTCTTCACTAACAATATCTCTTCTCCAACGTCATAGATCATCTGCTGTTGCAAAGGCTTGTCTATGTGTTGGAATCTTCTTGCAAGCACATGGCTGATCACGGGCCTTTCGTTTACGCTCTTCTGCTTTTTGCTCAAGTCATGCCTCCTTAGTTAGATGAACCTTTGAATGAGCGAACTGAGCCGAGTGAATGAGCTTCGTAAGTTTTGACTTATGGATTTGGATCTTAGATAGACTAAGCGAGGGATTGTTGGCTAATTGGAATAGGTCATCAGTTAATCGTTTAAGTGATTTTGGAGTCTTCAGTGTATCTGGAACACCCATCGATGGAGCACATAATGATGGAGTTCTGAGTTGACGAAGTAGTTTCTGAAGAAGGGAACTTGAGTTACTGATACGTGATGTGGGATGTTGGGCATGACAGATATGAGCTGGTTGGGATTCAGATGAGATAAACTGTGAGGCTGAAGGCTTCCGATATGTTAGTTTCTTCGATTTCGGATTAGGGGGATCATCATACATGATTTCGGGATTGGTATGCTTTACCGGGTCATATGCAGGAACATTTGAAGTGCTGTATATCTGTCTAGTGGGTTGATACTAGTTGTTGCAAAAGCTGACAATAGATTTTGTATGGTAAAGGCCTTTTCTCGTGCCTGAGACAGAAACTCCCAGAAGTTGGATTTTGATACTCCATATCGTCCATAGCGAAACTCTTTTTCAAGAACCTGAGCATAGTAGTTCTTGTATGGTCCAAAGATCCCAACATCAAGTGGTTGAAGAAGATTTGTGCTATGTGGAGGCAGACAAAATGCAATAATACAATTATCAATGCAGTACTGTAGGAATCCATGTGATACATGGGATTCATGACTATCAAATATAATCATGTGATATCGGCCCCTTGCTTTCTTTGCTGATAAACTGTCAGGGCCAAAGTGATGCTGTAGGTACCCCAACCCTATCTTGTTGTCTGTCCATCCATTTGGAGAATGGCCACAAAGAACATCCTTTGGAAAAGGTAGTGTTGGATCAAACCATCCAACTCGGAATTCCTCCACCTTGTAGATAATCATTAGACTAAGGTTTCCTCCATCGGCACATATCCCTTCAATTACAGTTGCCATTTCTCGATTTCCATTGCTTGCATAAATAAGTAAAGTACCATAAAACTATTATTATTTATTTATTTATATACCAACAGATCTGAGTACTCCATTAAGCCGCAATTCTCTAACATCAACTACAACTTTTTCTGAGTGTGTTGCACCCATGAGAAATCCTATTTCATCAAAGTTGTAGAGATTTTCCGGGCACACATTATGGCGGTTCATAAGTTCTGTTAACTTAATTAATTGTATTAGTTTAAATTTTGAGTAATAGGTTTAATAAAAAATAAATAACTTACACGTTCAAAGTACATATTAAGGATGACAGGATTATTTGCCTGAACAGCTCGGCAATTCTCAATCTGCTTACTGAATGCGCTCGCTAGTTGGTGATGGCGTTCAATAAAATCATAAACCCAGTGATGTCCAATAATCCCTTCTGGTTCTCGCAATCATAGCAAACCTAAGGCCATATCTCCTACTAACCCATGTTGAGCAGGCTGAAGCCATGAGCTCAACAAGCTACATCTATCCAAAATAGCATTCTCCTCACCTACTAATAACTTACACTTTTTTTCTATACCGTCTTTCCGACTCCCACGACCCTTGATTGCATGGCATAAAGTTGATTATGAGATGCCACAAGCCTCAGCAATCATCCTTCGATTTGGAACAAGACCATTGTGCAGCTCTCTCTCGATCCAAGTTATTGCCATATGTTTTTTTCTTCAAGCGTGAAGATCTCTGGAAGCTGTAGTGGCTTTGAAAGAACTGGCACTTTATTGCAAAATGTCTCGTACCGGGTATAGTGGGATGGAAATTCAAAATACTTTCATCAAAAGTGTGGGACTGCGATCTATTTTATCTACTACTGTACTATAGTAGTTGGATCTTACGCCATCATTTATCATACTTTGACTGTTATTTTAAGATCATCTGTTCTGTTATAGGTTAAGTGTAGTCTTGGGATTACGCACTATCCACATTTCTGCAGCCACTCTCGCAACTCAGGAATCTCGCAACGCCGGAAGAGACCGTAGTGGTAGAGAAAAAGGGTGTTGTCATGCAAGTCTCCAATGGTTACTAATTGCTGCTCAGTTGCTACAGCTTCGGCAAGCACGAAAGTGAAGATCAACAACTATGATTTTAATGAGTGGGTGGCAAGTTTCGAGGCTTTCCACCTCTTTGGTTGCGCCGACTGACAGTTGGCCAAGGAGCTTTCCAGACTTATGTTATTAACCCTTCCCCTGCTGAATAGGGGTCATTTTTCTTCAAGATTGAAGAGCAATAAAACACCAGTTTTCTAATTCCCTGTGCGAAATCTGTCACAAATGAATTTGCAACTTAGTAATTTAAGTAACGAAACCCTTTGGCAAGATGTAAGTGTTGGAAACAGCAACTGCTCGAGTAAGCTCGAGCGATAAGACAGGCAGGATACCGGCTTGCTTCGCACAACATCTTTCATGCATTTCATAGGGCCACCAGTGGTTACCCCTCGGGACGAGCTACATCAGCATCTAGGATGGAAGGGACACAACCGCAGTGCAATAACTAGACCATAAAGCAACCGGTATGCCTCGATTACTATTGGGGAATAACTAATAATTGACGCAGCGGTAGGGTGAGAGGAATAGAATGGGGCTTGACCGTTATGGAGGAACTGTAGGAAAGGTAGGAAAGGTATGGTCGTAAACTTTGCTCTCTTCCTGCCCTCGCGCTCTCGCCTCCTCAACCAAACCAATGGCAAAAGACAGGGATGTATATAAAACAGAATTCAATCATCTTTATCCTCCCGCGGACCACCCACATATCCGTTTTCCTCCATGCACATCCCCACTCCACCGCGCACCCCCGTGATCACAAAAGAAAGACATATCTGGAGAATCTTCCTCGCAAATTATCATAACTCTGAAATGAATGAAATTTCCTACACCAATCTAGCAACTTCTACGAACGACCACAAATCACTACCTTACCCTACCTATTCCAACAATTACTTCAAATAACATAAGTTGCATACTCCTCCACACACTTGAAACAGATTTCCTGTTAGAATGGCAGGACAAGTCACGAGAAAGAGAATTGGGGTTTGGGAGGATGGAAGCAGGTTGGTCGTGGAAGGAGCGGCGTTGAGAACAGGGGGATGCAGTTGACCCTTGATATGCAGAAGAATTGAAGTTGAGAAGGGGAAAGAAAAGGGGAAAGAATAATAGGCGAAGGTGAGTTAAGAAAAGAAAGGAAGGCTGGAAGCGGGGAAAGTATGACACATGATGTTGTAGGGAATCACAGTGATGATGCATATGCACGGTTTCCAACTTTTCCCTCAAAATCCTTCTCCTCTAAGCTCTGTTAAGGACAGCAGTCCGTAAGAGGGTCTTTAAGGATAGAAGACATATCCCGCGCAAGCTAGTGACTATAGGTAGCCCTTGAACGCTACATCTCTAAGCCATCCCATTTTCAAAAGGGGCCCCCGGCAACCCCCCACTGGCTCCTCACTCTGAACTCCCCTAGCTGAAAAACATCAACTCTCACTCGACTACGCGTCAGTAGAGTCAATAAATCCCCAATCAACATGGATTCTGTGTTCGGCCACCGAATGATAAATATCTCGCATTCCGTCTGCCCTGCGCTAAACAAGCATCTCATTGACTGGTTATATATATAGTCTTGGCTAGGGAGTATACTTTTTCTCTCCCAGGTCCCGAGAGAGAGAAAGAATGTGCTGCCCCTTTGCAGTTTTGGAATGGGATAGGATGGTTGATGCTCATTGATTCGCCGAGAAAGGGTTTGTAAGATGGTAATTTTATCCCCCTTCTTAAGAGATCTAGGTGGGATTTATACTCAGGTATTGTTCATAGCTCCATAATCAGACTACGGTACAGTAACGGATGTGAACATTCAAGAAATAGCCAATTCATCAGACGTCACTCGTCCATCAAACACAGAACTTTTATGCCTTAATCAGGGTTATCTCCCGCCAAGCCTATCGGCCCGGGGTACTCTCTGTCAGTAGTTCCCTCACAGTAGCTTCCCACAATTATAAGTACTCCTCCCAAATTTAATTGCCTCTCATCCCCACCACGCTACAGTGCATTCCTCCTTCTGTCCACCAGCCCAAAGTCCTGTACATGCCAGAGCACCACACATGAACACCCACCTACGGCTAAAAGCTTGGGTGGAGCAGGAGGGACGACGAGGAAACCGATACAAGGACTATATAGGTACCTATGATATATCGGCATCATATGATTCTCGATAAAAACAAGCTCTCTCTCTTCCTTCTCCCTTTCCACAAAATTTAATATGCTCCAGAGTAGTATCATGAGTGCAATTGCGCTAGTGCACTGTAGCAATGTACCAAAAATTAGAAAACAGACAGATAACGTATCCCACGGGGAAGCCAGCTACGACCAGAAAGTTGCCCACCACTTTGCACAGAAAACTAAGATTCTGATCAGCAAATATCTCAACAGCTCGCCAGAAGGGGGTGCCAGAAAGAAAATGAGTGATAATTCATGATAGACACCTATTATTTCCAACCCATACAGATACTAAATGAATGCTGTGGGGGAAATAGTAAGTCTTTATGTCTTAGCCGGAGTGTAAATATGAATCTGGGAAGTGATTCCATTAACTCTATCAAAGGTTTTATCTACACATTGAGAGTAGTAGCATAATCAGTCTTCGTATCATGTGAAATGTGGGAGGGGCAAAAGACTACAGAACAGCATAGGTTTCGACACGAGCAGTTTTCCAGCAATAACTTAGACTTAACTCTCCGCAACTCCATTGAGTGTGAGGACAGTCCAATCCCAATAGGGAGGTTCTGCTACGACGGTCGTAACTTGAACTAAAAAAATTTCAACCTTCACAAAGTTCTGTACTGTATGATACAATGCTCTGCTTAGCAAAACTTCAGTGCCCTAATGTTGTTGGTTCTATACCACACTTGGGGTATGATAGAAAAACAATCGATTTCTCCCCCCTAACCCTAACTTAGGAACATTTCGTGGGTGCTGGGCCGCGTGGGTGGGGGGCCCGTCCGGCCTCTCGGCTTGTGGTATTGTGCTTTGGGCGGCTCCGGGCGCCGGCATTCCCTTCCGGTTGGAGGCGCGCCGGTCTGACACGCTGGTGGTCCCCGGTTCGAGCCTGGGCGAAATCAATTTTTATCCCCTCTTGGGGCAAGTTATCATTTTTTTTTTTTTTTTTTTTTTTTCTCTCAGCTTGATTTAATCCCTTTTGAAGTATTTCCCCCATTATGCCCGCTTGTTTTAGCTAGGACGCAATGTATTCCAAGCCTAAACCCTTGACGGTTGTCTCTAGGGAAGGCCTAGGAGTGGGTCGTATCATATAGAAGGTAGGGCAAACAGATGGAAATAATATGAAAGGAAAAGAGGAGGTGGAAAGGAGGGAGGGGGGGGAGGGAGTACGTGAAGCACTTATCCTCCTGCGAGATGGATTTGGGGCTATCAGCACAGGTAGGTATCATGCACCATTGGGGGAAGGGGGTGCCCGTAAGCTCTGGTGCTGGTTCGGTGATTGGAAAAGAAAAACAAATAGGGTTTTTGGTTGTGCACGATTCAATAAATGATAGGCTATACTAGAGTGTGGGTGGGCGCTAGGGGCTATAAACCCGTATGATAAGAGTGGAACAGAGAAGTATGATATTGTGATGTAGAATTGATCTGGCTTCCAAAGTCGGGCTACACGAGCACATAGTGGGCCCTGGTATGATAGGCGACTCCACCCGAGTGATCATTCGTGACGGGAGATGCAACACCTTCCTACCGAATCTTTTTCCATAGGCGGTAATACCTGGTCAAGAGGACCAAACCGTTTAAAACATGGTTAAAAAAAAACCTTGACGACTCAGCTCGGAGGCAAGTGCTTAGGATAACCACGTACTTTCCAAATTTTCGCATAATATTTTCTATGTTTCCTTGGAAATGATCTCTGTGACTTGTTTCCCAACTCTACATCCCGAGGGAAAAAGAAAACCCGCCCCCTCTGTCGGAAAACCCTCCACACACCCGGTCCTCCCACGCAACCCAACAAATAAAAGGGAGAGAAAAAGAAAGATCCTCCCCGCGAATTCATCACCATACAATCGCTTACCAAATATCCCTACTCAATGGGTGCCTCGTGGGGTGTGACATGGTGAAGGAATTAGTGGCGCGGACGGATACGCCGATGAAAAATAATTTGTGGGCTACGCGATGGTGGGCATGGGCCGTGGCAGTGAATTGGGATTTATGTTTGGGTGGAGGGCTGCGAGGTGGGCCAGCTCATAGTAGGGTTTTACTTTATTTAATGTGATAACCGTGTTCTGACAGGGCTCCCGAAGGTCTATGGTGGATTTCCTACGAGTCGCACCGGTGGTGCTTTCCGGATGTACTGCGGGATAGGCGGATTGAGTTGGCTCGCCTCAGGAATGTAACGCGGATAAGGGGAAACATGTCTGGATAGATACATCTCTTGCTCTAGATAGCGAATAAATTTTATTAAATCCTAACATCATAAAAATACCCAAGACTCCGGATAGCCTGTTCCAGCAAGCTCCCCTCAAATTCGCTATCTATTTTGCCGCCGCAGAGCTGGCCATGCCCCAGCTCGAGCCTGGAGAACAGGTAAATATGGACAGGGGTTTAGAGGTTGGACGGACATAGAACTCTTCTACTGCCAAGCTTGTAGAAAGAAGAAGAAAAAGAAAGACTTGGCGAAGGTGGTAGATGGCCAGAAACACATATACAGGATTATGTCACGCAGAGCAAAGATGAACAAATAGGTTATGTATTGATCCAGGGCCTCTGTAAGTATGATACCTAAGCACCTTTCCGTAAGGCGGGCCAGGCCCGCCCAAGGTACCCAACCAATAGTACCCCCAGTGGGCAGGCTGCTGCCTACTCGGCTATCCCTACATGGTAGCCTCCTGGCTCTGCTATGGGCATAGGCTTAGCCTTCTCTAATGCCATTCTTGAAGGGTTGTTACAGCAAGGTATTTGAATACAGTATAACATCTCAGTAAATTTCAACTCTTCATCCTGCATTCTAATAGTCCTATACTGCATAGATAAGAGTCATTCTTTCATTCTTCTCTTCTTTCTCTAATGTTTATTTTTCTGGACTTGTATGTAATAATACCATGCCTAAAGTCACAAGTCATTATAAAAGTTCCAGTTCCAAAAGTGATAATCACTTTGGCCAAGAACTATATATATATATTGATCCTACCTATACACCTTGTTTTGCAGTAATAGATCTATTTTAGTACAAGTGAATAAACTATTGGCAACAGAGAAGGAAGCAGCAAATATTATATTACCTAGTCCATGGATTGTTGTTTATTGGAGATTTACATACATAGTTAATTATTGGACAATCAATCTATTCCTGTCAGGGTTGAAATTAGATTCATCATCAATTTCAGAATACTACATGGTAGCTACATTGTTAGCAATTGTTAGGCATATGGAAATCTGAGACAAAGTGCACAGACCTCACGGTAGGGTAACTGTGCACAGACCCTCGATTTTCCGGAGAGCCAACACCCTCCTCGGCCCCCTTATAGGGCCTGCATGTCATTAGCGAGATTTCAAGAGTTGCGTCCTGTAACTAAAATGTCACATCAATGAAGCCCACTTCATAATACCATATGCGTCGCCGCCGTCTATCTGACCGCAAGCTGTTCACAGGATATACGAGAGGGGACCTTTGGTAACATCTGGGAAATGAAATGGAGGAAATCTGTTTGTGGCGTATTGAGATAGTAGGCTTCAAATTTAGGCTTCCTAAACTATGGGCCGAAGGTGACGGGATGTTTTCGGCGAAATACTCCAAGAGGATGTCCCAATAGCAAAGGCTATTAAGGACATACTGAATCTACCCATACACTTCTGAGATCAGCTGTATGTTGGTTGGTCCTAGTAATAGGACCCCTCTACGGAGGCTGGCAGACCAAGGGGAAGCACGCTCAGAATGGAAGACCTAGATAAGTCAGAGACCCTTAAGACATTGACACATTGGGCTCAGACTTGCAATTGGCACTAGATGGCCCAGTATGGCCTTGATCACTTCATGACCGAAGAGACTACTGAAATGATAGTCAACAAGAGTAAAGTAATATAATAGTCTATGCGGACAACTAATTTGAGGACTGCTGTTTGGCATAACAAATAGCATAGTCATCTTGACGGAGAAATACTATTCCATAACCGTAAAAAGGGTGTGATAAGTTTCAGGGTCAAACAGTGCTCGCACTTATAAGATTCTGGACATTTGCGTATTAAAACCAGAGTGGTACTTTGGAGACATAGTAGTTAGAAGTAGTCCGCAAACACTTAGACGCGGGATATAAATATCAAAGTGCCTCCCGAGCTTTACAGACATCATCAAGCAATGGAGAAGAGAACTTATCAATATAAAATTGTTTACCTTATAAATCTTTACTTTACCTATTTTATCGAGACAAGCCTTCCTCGACAGATTCTCTGAACGAAGATTTTGGCCTACATCCCTCAGTTATACTAGAGATCAGCATCCACCTAACAGCAATATACTTCTCTATACCTCTGTTGAAAATATGATTTCAGAGAAGTACCACTTACTGTTACTAATAGTAGATGAATACCTGTATATATTAGATAATTAAAGAAACAAAAAAGCACAACCTACTCAAATTGTAAAATATGTAAAATTTCTGCTGTCTTTTTTTTCACTTCTTTTAAAGCAATCTCTGCAGTTCCTATACATTCTTCCAAACATCTAACTTATCTTTCTGTTTCATCTCTTTCTTATACTTAAGCTGTATTTTGAAGATATCCTGTAGTATCTTTATTACTATTCATAGGAGTAAGTACATTTGCAATATACTTCAAATCAGCTATTAGATAACCACTTTATTGTAATAAAGTGGTATCCAAAATTTTACTCAACTCCACAATCTTTCTTCTCTTATTCTATAAAGTATCAGATTTCTTTTCCTTTTCCCATACCTCAATTCTATCACTAATATCAGTACTAAGAGCCTGAATATTACTTATCAACTCTCCTTTTTTCTTCATGCTTTCCTCTATCCTCTTTCTTACTACACTTATCTCCTCCTAGTTTATATTCCTTTTCATACTACTTATAGGTATCAATTAAAGCTATTACAGCCTCATGAATATTTTTTTTTAGTTTATCATTAAAAGCTAATTATATTTATGGATTTCAGTAGAGAGCTCATCTTCTGTTTTTTTTTGTTTTTCACATTTTTTATTCATTTATTCTGGTTCTACTCCTACAACCATCTTTAATTTAGTAAAATTAGTATTTGATCAAAATATATTTAATAGAAAAGGTATAAGTTACCTTATCTACTTACTTCCTATCGTACCATAGTTTCCTCAAATCTACCATTTATTTATGCTGTTCCACTCTCCTTCAGCTCTTGCTCAGTTTTGGTATTGTATTCTGCAAACATAGTATGCATTATCATACTGCGCAGATTGCTGACAGGATAAGCTATTATATTTAAAAATAAAAATTGCATTTTCAACTAGAAACACTCTTAATTCCCACAAGTTGAATATTCTCCTCAATGAAGAACACACAAGTGAGCCAGATTGAACTTCTTGGATTTGATATATCAGTTTCATGGATTTAGTGTCCGTTAACTGACAATTTCAAGTACTCATCCCTGGCAAGTATCCGAAAACATGGATTCTTAAAACGTATAGCAAGAGATTCATGTGTAATACAAAATCATAACTCGTATTTTCGGATACTTCTTGCCTGGGACAAGTATGACAATCCAGCTTGCTGTTATGCTAACATATTGAAGCTGATTGAGAAAACCAAAAAGAAGCACTGGCATGATGAGGGAAGTGGTGAAGGGTTTTCGTGTAAACAAACTGATAAACAACCCATTAACAACTGTCTTATTTAAGAGCAGTTCCTAAGACTGTTGAAAGCTGTGCTACCAATCACTATTGCAGATTGGGAATGGTTAATGGTGTTGCTGTGGTAATAAGACTGTCCAACCTACGAGAGTCTTAGCAAAACCTCCCTGATCCGAATTCTCTTTCACCTCTGGGCTAAGTTGAGGCAGCGGAACTCTGACAGGTCTCGACCAAGATCCTAGTCCATTGGTGCTTACCATATCAGCAACCACCTCCAGTATTATGAAACGGCTCGGTGGGAGGAGTAGACTAAATAATACGTCATGTAGAACAATCCCGAAGGGATGGATGAAACTTTGCTTAGTGCGGTAGACTTGACCGGGGCAGGCACAATTTGTTCTATGTTGTTTATACTTTGTTTTATTTTGTTTTTGCTACCCTTGACGTGATAAAGACATAAACTTACAGCGCTTTAGGTTACAAACTCTAACAAACCGAATAAAAGCGGAAAATAAAAATTTATCATGTTTTTTTCCTCTGATTTTCTTCGGTAATCCATTCAATTCCTTGCTTTGTTTCAAACTCGCAAACGAGTGAACGGTTGGCCCAAGGTGTGTTAGGCCATCTTGGGCTGGCTAACATACAACGTCCTCCAAAGTCTACAAACTTCGCCAACACCTCCCGACAGACTGGAGCGGCTGGGGCGTAATGAGCCTGAAGAGAAAATGAGAAAAGTGAGAAAAAGAAAACCCAATATACACGTGTTCAAAGCAAATTTCCAAACCCCAACCCCCAGTGCGAAAAAAAAAAACAATGAAAACAGAAAATGAACAATAAACAGCCGACCAAAGCTCGAGGGAAAAAAAACCCCCTCCAGTGAGAAACCACCCAAAAAAAAAGCCATTTCGTAAAAGACATAAAAGAATGCGTTGAAAAGAACCATAATAAAAAGACAAAGGTCATCATTTTTTTCCTTTGGGTGTCTTCTTGTTTCTCCTGTGGTGTAAGAAATGAAAAGAAGAAAAGCCCCGCTAAAGTCCATGTCTATAAGCATAGCAAAAGACAAGACAAGAGAGAAAAGAGCCAAAAAAAAAAAAAGGAAGGCTCGAGCAAGCGTCAGAACCCATATTCACATAGAAACCTCGTGGAAGAACAAACAAAAGAAACAAGAAAGCAACCTGAGAAGAAGCCTCGTTTTCAAGAAACCTTCATTTTTCTAAAAGCCCAATCTCCGCTGCATCCTAACCACTCCGATCCGAACCCAAACAACGAACCCCAACCAGCGCTTCTTAAACCCAGGCCTTTTTCGCTTCGGGTTCGGTGCTTCGCTCTTTCCGGATAATCCCCACTTCTTGCCGGTCCCATGACGACCACGACTATCATTGCGTGACTTACTACTAGCACGGCTCCCATCAAGCCCTCCAACCTTCTCCTTTATGACACCACCAATAACAATATTATCGCCAAAATCCGACTCATGCGACCAGTGCTGTTGATTGCTCGACCCGGAATTTCCTCGTCCACGGCCTGAACAACGTGACGTAGCCCTTGATCGCTCCTCCTCCTTAGCTTCAGAACGCCGCCTTTTGCGTTCCCTCTTTTCTTCCTTCTTCTCCTCCTTCGCCTCCCATGCCAGTCGTGCCGCGGTGACAGATGCCTCAAATGATGGGGTTGTTTCCGGTACTGATTTGTCCAGTGACGACCGGGCCCTGTTGTGAGAGCGCTTGAAGGAGGCCTTAATACCGTGTTGGGACACGTTAGATGGAAATACCGTTGAAGGTAGATCCATAGGTGATACAGGAGATATAGGTGTGGTCATTTGAATGCTAGGGGTCCTGGCCCTTTGGTGTAGATCCGTCATGCTTAAAGTAGGCAACATGGGGGTACTCCTTCCTGTATTCAAGTGAAGTCCACCTGGAACGGGCGACTTGTTGCCTCCCAACGCATTCCTCCGAGTCTTATCCAGAGTACGTTCACCGTCTGACTCGTCACTCGACTCGTTCGATGTGTTATACTGCGTGACATCTGGTGTATACCCGCCCCTTCTCGGAAGCTGCCGCTTAGGATGAGAAAATGTTTGGTTAGCGCCGACAAGTAAAGGAGAGCTCCCACTGGTTTGGGAAAAATTTCTCCGATGCCGATAAGCGAAAGGCGAATCGTCTTCGATCCCACTCGAGTCATATCCAGTTCCATCGTAAATACCCAATCCTACACCATTTGGAAGCCCACCATCAGATCGGGACAGATCCAGAGAATTTGAACGAGATCCGCTAACTTTCTTCAGAAGGGGCTTTATTTTTCCACGAGCCCTGTGCGCAGCAACCGATACGGAAGCCGGATGAGGGTGCGAGTGCGAGGGCTGGTCGAAGTGATCAAGCGACGGTGGAGGTGAACCAGGACCCGAGAAAAATCCTTCATCCACGTCGTCGACAGTCTCTTCCTTATTTCTCAAAAATGACCGTCCGCGCTTGTGCAATTTTCCAGGAGCTTTTGTAACATGTCGCGCGGCAGCAAGTCCGGGGTTCAAGCGGGGCGATGAAGAAGTCGATATTGAAGATGGCGGGCCGGTGACAGAGTAAGATGTCGGCACGGTTGATGTTGACGATGGATAATATGATGTTGAGGAGCGGGGTGTAGTGGGGACGAATGATCCCGGATGCCGAGGTGGATGATAGTGATAAGGAGGCACAACGGAAGCCATATTGTTAGACGTTGTAGATGGGGTTCAGAAGCAAACCGATAAAAGATGAGCGTATCGTCGATGGCGGGGGTGGGGGATAAACAGAGAGAAAGGATGTTCTCAGGGGGGCCCCTCTGTAAGTTCAGCCAAGAAAGGCCTACGTCGAAGGGCGGTGCACGCGATAGCCTTACCCCGATCTTCGCGGCGAAGTCAGGGTGAAATACACTGGTGACAGATGACGGAGCTGCTTGGTTGCGTGCGGTGTGGCTGCCGCTCGTTGTGCTGCGGTGCCTGTTCCCCCCCTTTCCTCCCTTTCGCCTGGTACGCTGGGAACAATAAAACAAAAAAATCCTGTCTACAGATCCCGGATACGTCCTCCGTGCGCGGGCGTCGCAGGTCGCCGATCCGATTTTGTACAAAACGCGACCACAAGAAGCCGAGCTTGATCTCGATAGTTGAGAATGCAGCCAAGATAAATCCACCCGACCGTAAACAATCACAACATAAACAAAAACACAACTTCAGCCAACCAATTTTTTCCCTTTCTCTCTTCCTTGTACTCTTTCCGTACGTGGAAGGGAGGGGGAGGAAACAGGCAAAGGAGTCCAGTAGTGATATGTTTGCAAACAAGCACAAACTTTCCCCCGCTCTTGTGAGTCGAATGTTATAACCACGCGCGATGAGCAACTAATAAAAGTGCTCGATGGGAGGGGGGTTTCGTAACCCAGGATAAGGAAATCCCTTCCCCTTTCCCCGCGCGGCAGGGGAACCGAAAAAGGTAGGTGTGGGAAAATAGAGCAAGACAAGAAGTGAAGGAAGCGAAAAAAAGACTCCAAGAGAGCAGCCCCAAAAATGTATCTTTTCGTGTGGCTTACTAAATGGGCTTAATTTCTCCGACTAACTACTCAGGCTGAGAGGCTGAGGGCGATAATTCTCTCTCCCCACAAGAGAAAGGATACGCAAACAAAAACGTCGTAATGAGGGGGCGGGGTTATCTAGTATCAGCTGAACCCATGAAATGACCTAAATTTTTCAAGAGTTAAAATCTATCAATCATCCCCTCGTGTGGATAAAAGAAAGGGTGGGGGGAAAAAGATGGTTATCATGACTTTTTTTCTTTTCTTACCTCTTTCTCACAACAAAGCGGCGATTGTTTCGTATGTTACCACTTCTGTGTTTGTAATCCTCAAATCTCCAGTGCCCAGCGTTTTTCCGACCGTACGAAAGAAGCAAGGAAAAAAAGAAAAGAGCACAGCCTCTCGAATCGAAAATCCAAAAACCACCTCCCCCCCCCAAAGGCAAACTCGTGACTCTCGAGAAATAGTATTAAACCGCTAGCCAGATTCTTCCCCGGGTTGTTTTTCTCCCTTCGATTCGTTCTTTCTAGTTTCTTCTTTCCTAACCTTTTTGGCCCAGCCCAGAGGGTGTCTCGATGACGATATCGGTACCGTAGATAGATAAGGATCGTCAAACGTGGGTGGGGGGAGGGGATGGGGAGGAGGAGGGAAAGGGAGGAAGGGGAAGAGGGAAGAGATGAACCGAGAGATGAGGACGCGGGGCCGGATAGAAGAAAAGAAGGGGAAAGGGAACGGAAGAGGGAGGAAGTGGTCGAACAGAGCAACAAATGAGGACAAGATACAAAAGGAAATTTCAACCCAACGTGAAGCTCAAAATTAATGAAAAAAGAAAGGACATAGCACGATGCGGGATGCAGCACCGTAAAACTCTTGCGATTGGCTATCCCCCTTGGGTCGCTAATCTCGGGATTCAAAGACAAAGGCTCTTAAGAGGAAATAGTGGCTTCCTAATACAGTGTAGCTTGAGTCATTTGGTTCTGGTGGATCTCATTAACTGGCATGCACAATCGCATTAACTTGCCAAGTGAAACCTATCTTGGACTAAGGTTCCAATTTACAGGGATACTTGTAATAGGTGGAGATAGTAAATTACAAGAGTTTTTTGTCTTTTTTCTTTTGTTAAATTCGCAGTTTATTCGTACCTAAATGTAGGAGAATCCATGGCATCATCAACCCTAAGGTATGGCCTAAAAACCCAAACAAAGTAAACTTCATTACCCCCCTTTTCAAATAATAAATAAGCAGCAAATACCACATCCTATCCTGTCATAACTGAAAACAATTGTACTTCATAAAATCAAACCATGTTGGCATTTTCTGCTTTTTAAGAAATCTTACAGCAATATAGGAAAATTCTATTCTTATTATTATTTTTCTTCCATATCCTAGACTAAAAGTAGAAGAGCTTTCAGTCTAGAGCTATGAAAGAGAATAAGGTAGGTAGTAGTAAGATGCTAGCTATATTCAAGTTATTCTTTATTTCAGATAATACTATGTCAACTCATTTATAAAACTCTAAATTTGGTTACCAAGTAGGAATATAAGAGTTTGTGATATTAAATCCTACTTCTCATATTGCTATTTAGGAAGTCAAAAGACAAAATATAGTTCATGTACTTTAAAATATCCATAAGACTTGTCAGAAAATATTATATAGCTGTATTGTTTTCTTTTTGTCAAGAGTATCATACTAAGCTTCAATAATAACAATTTTAGAATCATATAGTAGAGTATTAAAATGAGATATATTTAAATCAAGGGACTATATGGATACTGTTTCGGAAAAATAACTACACCTGAGTGCTTTGTTGTTTCAAGTTAAAAGCAAATTTAGCTTGCATGACAACCAAAGCTATTTTGAAAAAAAAGGGAAAAGCAGTTTTTTAACAAATAATTTATAATAACTCAACAAGGAAGAGGGCAGAAAAATGAAAAATAAGAGGTAAATAAAGTACATTTTTAAGTACTTACTAGTAATACTATGAAAGAATTAATATTTTAGAAAAGTTGTATACAAGAATAGCATTTAATTATTAAGATTTATAAATTAGGATTATAACCAATAATAATTATAGGTTTATAGAACAGTAAACTCTAGTCAACTGATTTTCTTTTCTTTTTTGAACCTGTTAGACCCACTACACCTTTCTAATTCTAGGCCATATAACTTTTAATTACTATTACATTGAGTATAACTAGTATAGTTTTATCAAGTCTGTAAAATATTTAATCAGTTTACAGTTTTATCAAATTCTGTAATAATCACAAACTCTACTCCTAAAATATTTAAAACTTTGCTATTTAGTAGATCTTGATACAGGCTATTATTTTATGTAAAAAAAGTTTTTAACAAAAGTTTCAAACTAAGTATTATATTATCTAGTTAAAGCTTAAGGCTATAAATTTAATTATAAAAGAATACTTATTTACCTAGTTTATTTATCACTAACTTCAATTAGGATTAGTTAAAAATTACTGTACAGTACTGAATACTATAAAAATAACTGCCAAAATTAGAATATGAAATGGTAATTTAAGAAATCATGAAAAAAGATAATTATTAAATATTTTTAATAGTATTTAGAAAAAATAGTGATATTTTGAGAACATTGTAGAACTTGAATTCATTTTCAAGGAAAGCTTGTTTTTTTAAAATTGATAATAGGATAAAAAATTTTGAAAGCTGAATGATCCAAGTTATACTGTATCAGGAAAGTATCATGCTAATTTTTCTCAAAAACTTTTGCCTTTGAATTCTAAGGTTAGCAACCTGATAGATATTACAAATGGTAAAGAGTTACTAGCAGTATGGTGGGCAAAAAAGATGAAGAGAAAAGGGAAAAATCTCTTCAAAAAAGGGTCAGAACAAGATTTAGCGTGTTTTTCTGTATTTTAGCGCTACGACAGAGAGATGTATGTGTCTTTAACCCGTTCCAATCCAGAAGACGACCAAGATAAAAAGAAAAGCAATGAACACACCTTTCAAGCTAGAGAGAATGTCTCTCATTGTCCGATAGAGAAGGACAAGAGAGAGAAAAAAAATGCTGCACGGACATTGCTTGAATCAACTGCACAGGTATCACGACCGAGCAGCTTGCGCATACATATCTCGCACGTAGTAACTTTATCACTCCTCTCTGTGGAGCGTGCGGTAGGGTTATGCGGGTTACATACAGTACGGGTAGTAGAGATGTCAACTCCTCGCCTGGACCATCCTATATCTCAAGTTTTCTTCCCTACGCTTACATACGCTGGACGTGCAGCAGATAGGAACATGCAATTAATTATCGTCTCATATGTCAGAGCTTGGATCTATTCTTCCATCAATCCGTCTACAGTACCGGTATCTATGATATCCCACCGGCTTATCATGACACCCTTTGTCGCCATCCAAACCTTTTGGTCAAGGGGGGGGAAAAACTCGTGAAGGAAAAATACTACCGGTACTTGCAAGGACCTCGAGGAAAGTCGTCACCTTCCGTCGTCAAAGGCCGGCAGCTCATTCGTCGCCAATTTCCAGCGACCCGATCTCTCCACACCTACTCGAGTATCGGCAGTCTAACAACCACGGCACAGCTAAATCATCTAGTCGCTCCCCCTATCCGCGTGGTTACCATAAACAAGAATTACCAAACAATTTACCAACATCACATTCCCAATTCCCGTGACCTCTGACATAGGCATGGACCCCCATCTCCCCCCTTTCGAGGAGCAAAAAAAAAATCCCACTCCAAAAGAGATACGGCGACCGTATCAGAGATACCGGTAGCTTGTCATGCCAAATTCAGTAAATCGACCTGTCACTTGAGATCACCTCGTCTAAATCTCAATAAACCCCCACTCCCTTGTCAATCCTGTTCCCACTGACACAAGCACCAGGCACCCCTACGAAAAGAAAAGGGAAAAAGGGAAAAAGACCTCTAATCCCGGAACCCGAGCTTGATTAAACAGCGAATGCCCACTTCATTCACATGCCCACTTCATTCACATTGCATCGCAGGAAAGAAGGAAGAAAAAAAATAAAAAAATAGTGAAACAGCGAAACAGCGAAACAGCACAGGAGTTTCCACGCATTCACATCCCATCACCAATCACTACTCGAGTACCGTACTTTGCCTCCCGGCAAACCCTATGCGAGGAAGGAAAAATATGGATTAAAAAATTGTGCCCTCCCTCCTCCTCCCTTCCTCCCTTCCTTCCTTCACCCCTGACATCGTCGAGCGAAGGTACTGCAATGAGGAAACGGAAGGGTGAGAGACAAGCTTACCGGCCGGTATCATGCAAGCTCGTCGAACCCTTCTTCGTGTGGCGAACAAGAGGAGGGAAAGAAGGAAAAGGAAAACACACGTACCGGTATATGCTTGAGGACTCGAGCACAAACAGTGGCAATAACACAAGAGGAAGAAAGATGGAGGGCCCCATCGAACGCCGTCCCGTGGCGGGCCCGGGGATCGAGGTGGTGAGAGCAGGGTCCGACTTACTTTTTTTCGAA
Organism: Tuber brumale; assembly: GCA_014065205.1. NCBI lineage: Eukaryota > Fungi > Ascomycota > Pezizomycetes > Pezizales > Tuberaceae > Tuber > Tuber brumale. The sequence goes on from JACCEG010000467.1 coordinate 88,624, forward strand.
CCTTCTCCTCGGTTAACTGGTGGCGGTATTTCCGTGGCGGTGGCTAGCGCACTTTTGCTCCTGGAAAGGGTTAGGGGATTTTAAGCCCTACTGGAAGAGCTCAAGACACAAGGGGGATCCCCAAAACGTGCATACCGATACCGCTAGCTTGAATAGTGACAGTAGCAAGCAAATGCACTTCTGCTCCTGCTGTTGCTTGATTGCTTGCTTAGTTGCTGGCTGCAAGTGGGTGCGAGCGAGATCATAGATGGACAACTCAGAGCTCAGGCTCGGTGAGGTTCATAGCGTTCGCATTGAGATATTTAATACCACTCAATGGTGAATTTCTTTTTGCCCTTCTTCTGCTGGACTTACTATTCATGTGTAAGGGCATTATCTATGTATCGAGTAGAGTGCTTGCGCAGCGCGGCATCGCGCTCAAGTGCTGTTGAAGTGCCAGCAAGTTTTTCGCTGCTCAATCGGGGGCATACCTGCACTGTATCGTGGGTTACGTGTTATGGAGTTGTTTTCATCTGCGGATTTTGCAGAATAGTAACTCACTGTACGCCTTAGCCCATTACAGATTTGTCGTGAGATGCTGGTATTGTAACGGTACCTTTATAGCTAGTTCAGATAGAGTAGATAAGATGGACAGCGGTGATGTTGTATCATTCAGCACTGCAGTGTGCTCCAGTTCCGGCTCTTGCCCTATGCCTTGAGAAGAATCTCCCTCTCGATTTCCACCGCCAGCTATGATACTAAACCCCCGGTTCTTCCCTTGTTGGACATCTGCTTTCGGAAGCCTCTGCCCCCGGTCCTCGTTTCTCGTTTCTCGTCTGTGGAAACGATGAGAACCTGAGGAGGGGGAAAGTCCCCGTGAGGTTAGAATAAACCTCACCTAATCTCCACCAAAATTACCCAAATTTGCTTTAGAACCTCACTCATTTGATTCCCAGCCAGCCAGCCAGCCATCTCTTTTCTCCTAGACCAGCAAGACACTGAAAATTTCGTGCCGCCCCTGTCAGTTTCCGAGACATGGATGACTAAGAAGAGAGTTTGACCCTCTACTCGTACCGTAAATTTAGTGTCGAAGCGTTTTTAAAAAGAACTGCTATTGCATACCACCCAGATCCGAGCAAAAGAGCCAACTTTTGGTGGTAAATTTATGCAATAGCAGTCTTTTCTAAAAACGCTTCGACATTACGAGTACTCGAGTATCGTACTGTACCCAAGTACCGTACCGGTGCTCGAGCGCGATATTCCCCGGTCATCATATCAGTTATGATCCGAAGTCTACGCAGTGGGGGGGGGAGGGAGGTTTAGCTTTACGCCGTTTGGAATGCCGGAAGGTGGAAGCCGGGTCGGCGGTTCCTTTTTGGTTAGCCAATAAATTTGGATTGCACATTTGTGCTGTGTACTACTAATTCACATATGCGGGGTTTTGGTTATTGGTGAAAAGTGGGCTCTTAACCCTCTGTTCTCAGACACTGGCAGGGGGGCATGAAATTTTCAGTGTCTCGCCGGTCTGCTCGTACATATGATATGAGCCACTGTGCTCGAGTATAATACGGGAACTGTATGATAGCTTATGTTCTAGCTCCCGACGCGGGCCAGCGCCCCCGAGCCATCAAGCCCAAAAAAAAAAAGAAACAGACTGAAACGAAACGGAACAGATCGAATGAGAATGACACAAAACACACTTTTTGGAGTCTCACTTGGGTTGTTCAAGAAATTTTTGAGTTCGCCACGGGTGGCAGGGTTTCCCCATTTTGGCAGTATCATCATACCTTGGTGGAAAAAAAAAAAGCCTCTGTGTTCTCGAGAATCTCAGAAACTCTGCTCGAGTATCTTAATATTATGATGGTCTGATACTCGAGTACCGGTAGTAGGGGCGGAAGGAAATAGGGATTCATCCAACCCAATTCACCTGGCTGCTGCTGCACCCCTGAGGGAAATGGCGTCTCAGTCTGACTACCGGTAGCAAAGCTCTAATTTACTGACTGGGTCCCAACCAAAAACACCTTCAGAAATAAACACCTTCCCGAGTCATTCCCCCCCCCAAGAACACTCCATCCGCCCACATTCATCGAGTTGAACCCGGGAAGATCCATCTGCTCATCCATCTGCCTGTGCCGTAGAATTCCAGAACTTCCGGCCCGCCCCCCCCAACTGCGGCACCCCTTCTTGCTAGGGCACAGACCAGACGCGCGTTAACTTATCATAGACTATCCATATCTCCATCAAAGAGTTTAGGGATCTTGGCGTTGGGGCTCTGCCCTTCAGCTAGGGCTTTGCCCCTCTACCATTGGGGAGAGAATTTTGCGAAAGCCCTTTTTTCCTTTTTCATTGCCCCCATCAAGCGCAAGGCCCAACACAAATGTCATCGAACCTAAGATTTGTCATGTGGTAAGATTCGTTTTTGCGCTTTCACACTGTGCCGGGAATACCGGGTCGATATGCAGGAAAGTGCTAAGGCGGGTTTTTCTAGTGCTTTCTCGGGTCGTTGGCCGGACTGCTGTTTTGTACCACCCCAGTGTATTGAAATCTTCACATCGCGTTGCACTGTTTTATGTTGGTAGGGCTACTATGGGGCGGATGAAATGAGAGGTATTTGTTTTGTTTTGCTTTACCTTTTCTCGAAGGAGTACAGTACTACTACTAGTACTGTGCTGCTGCGCTGGGTGCCTGGCAACGGTTTTGGGGAGTGGGGAAGTGGTGCCTGGTGCGTAGTTGTGGTTTTCCTCCACGCGATGTAGCGGGGTAAGTTATCATATCGTGGGGGAATCCGAGAGAAAGTGGGATGCGATAGTTACAATAAGTTAGATTATTACTTTACCATAGCTTTCGCTTATCGTACCATCCATACCATTCACACATGGGATGGGGAATCGCTCGACGACGACGGGGAGTCCATCTATCGTCCTAGTCTACAGATCCTACCGGGGAATACGGTAGTCTATGGCAAGTAGGCGTAGTTGCAGGTGAGGTGTGTTAGGTTTGGCGTTCCACCCCAGGATGCGATTTTTGCACCCAGTACTGGTATCATCTTGTTTCGAAGCCTTGAGGCTTTCCGGGCGGGGTTATTGGGTCGTGGGGTGTTTGACAGGTCGTATAGAATGCAGTGAATTAACCAACGGTAGCTCTCGGGTGGGGTCCCGGGGCCTGCATCCGCAACGACAACCCCTTGGCGGCTGAGTCCACGGTGAACTATTATATCAAGAGGCGGATCGTTGCAACCGTGGAATCAGACTCTTGAGCTAAGGCGACTTTTCTACGAGTAGCTTTAATGCCTGTTAGGCTTCACGGAGGGCAGATATTGCATATGTGCTGCACCGGGTACGATCGCTGGAATAGGAGATATCAAAGGGGTTTTGTAGCGCAGTAAGGCTTCTAACGTGCGGTGAGAGCTTAGAGAGTTCGGGATTTGATTTGTTCGGGTGGGCAGCCTTGAGTGGTACCACGAGGTTGAGTGATCTTGGGGCTTGACTGCCGGCGGCGGGGGGGTACGTCAGGCTTGGGGCGTTGGCGAGGCTGAGAAACACGGAAACTGTGAACGAGTGATTATATGTGATTCTGGGAAGCTAGGATTGGTGTATTTCCTGGAGCTTGAGATTGGCGAAGGCGGGATTAGGGATCAAGACTGGTATCGAGGCGGGCTCAGTCTCCGTGGCTCCTCTATACGAATTACATCTATTGTCATAGGCGCGCTGGCCCTGTTCTCCTTGTTTTGATATGGGGCGAGGTGATATTTGAGGGTTCGTGGGAATAGGGAAAGGCGAAGGAGAAGGCTAGATGGCTGCAACTGGTACGGGAGTTAATTTCTCTAGCTGTATTGCTTCAATAGTGTTGAAGGTTGTATGTGCGGTACAGATAATCATCCCTAGTTAGTGGTTAGGCAGAATTCGGTCTTGTATCATATCCTTCCTCGATACATGAGTTACTATTTTTAAGGTTTAGCCTTCGTCCTCATGTGGTATGATATCTCATAGGATACATTGAGATTCGTGTGCCTCTGGGGCTGGTGGTTGGAAGGGTTTGAGATTGAGAAATATCAGCGAACTTCTGAAAGAGAGAAGTAGAGCCGAAGCACTGTGGAATCAGCTGGTTTTCTACCTATTGCTCCTCAGTAGTAATTCTATGACGATATCCTAGTCTCTTGCTCAGCCTAGTCTCTTTCGTTCAGGCCCACATGGCGCAGGACCAAACATTTCCCCCTGAATCACCTCTTAGTGCACAGAGATTCCGCTGAATGGTAACGGGCTACAAGCTATTGTATGCTAATGAGCGTTTCCGGAATTTGTGGGCGTGTGGGCTTCATTGAAGTCATCTGACTGAAACTCTTACTTGCTGTCTAGCCGTAAATTGAGGGAAGATGCAATGGCAACTCGTGTAATTGCAGCAGAGTGCTATGATATATCGTTGCAGTTGCCTCCTCTGGTAAGGTCTAGTGTTTTTACTTTTATTTTTGCACTCAGGGGCTCCAGTACCACAGGTATTTATATTTTATCCCTCCCAATACCAGCATCTCTCCAATACTGCAGGGTTGCTGGTCCATCCTAAGAATATCAAATGACCAAGTAAATAAAATCAGGTCCTATTTGGCCTGCATGATGTCAATAAAAGTATATTGCAATTGTTTTTTGAAGAGGAGTCTGTTCCCCAATACCCACAGCAAGAGAAAATCCCTGTCATAGTCAGGTACCAGATACCCCTTCCGCCCATTCTGTTCGAAAGAAAAAAAATAGCACAAAGCCTACGGGTTAATGGGTATGGGAAATAGCAATGTTGTCAAGTATTGAGGGACGAAAGGTGTAATATTTCACAACAGAGAGAATTGGCGATTATGAAGTTGGCCCTGGCCTTCGTTCCGTCTCCGAAAATTGATACCGGGGACATATTTTGCCAGCCTTTCTATTATACTAGGCCCGCGTTAGGGGAGCATGTATAAGCACAGAAAGGTCCAGGTGGTTCGAATACGGGCAGTGGGGCTTGGGCTTTTAGAGCTAATTCCTCCTGCTGGGCGAGTCCCTTGGAGGCAAAAACATTGGGCTCCCTTGTACGGTACCCTATACTTTCGCCAACTCATGGCTCCAAGGAATGGAATTTTGTCCTGGTATGATAGAGTCTCCCCCACCAAGTTAGATTTCGCGATTATTCCAAAAATGGAAGCACAGCATGGTATTAGCCTACACCTAGCCAACGTCTGGAGTTTTCACACATCACCGACTATGTGGAGTCCCCACTACACATCCCACCTTTTACACCCGCCCACCGAGCGCTTGTAACTAACTTCCCTTCAGGACAGAAGTGGCAGGAGTACCAATCCATCATCAAAACAGATATAAAACCCCGCATAGCGACTTCTCTGAGGAAGTGCACTCCGACATCAGACAATCATCCAAAATCACTCACTCACTTCGGATATTGTTGAAGGGGGCTACCCTGCCCTACTACCATAGCTCAGAATATTTCTTATCATAGTCAAGACCGCATTGTTTCTTGTGGTTCTGCCGTTTCGCTGGAGCAAAGTTTTCATTCATGACTGCTCGGAGTATTCAGTAGTGTTCAGAAGATCGGTTCTCTTTCCTTCCCACGTTAAAAGCTTTTCAAATATCATACTTTGTATGGGATGGGCGAGGGCTGATTTATCTGATTCTGTCTCTCTTTTCTCTTCTCCCCCCCCCCCCTTTCCTTTCTTTCTTCTCTTTTGCATCCAGCCGTGTATACATGTGGTCGCTCGTAGGCGGGTTACGGAATTAAGTCTCAGGCCATTTTAGCTAATTATACCTGGCAGGGGTTGGAATGGTGGGTTTCATTAGCATATGGTGTAGCACTATCCGGCTGTAGTAACTTACTAGGGGTTCATTGAAAATTGTTGAGTGGGCCAGTGTCATATCACCCGTTATATCAAGAATCTCTGAAGATAGCTCGGGAAGGTGGAAAAAAAAAAGAATTCTAAAAGGATCAAGGGGGTAGTGGAGTCATGCTAGCCGATGATATTGGGAGGCTGGGCCTGGAATCTTGCAGAGAAGCGGGTGTTTATCCTACATGAGAAACTTTGGCGCACAGCACCTGTCAAGCATAATTCACTGTATCATGCCCTGTCGTCTCGTTTCCTGCTGTAGTAAATCACAGATTTTCAGCAGCGGAATATTCAATTTCTCAACCCCCTCATGGTGCCGAGGGAAATACGAGCTTCATATAGCCCCATTCAAGTCCACACCTGCACACCAGGCAGACCATCTGTCCTGAACCCAAAAATTCCAAATATGTATTGACTAGTGAGAAGGAAGAAAAAGTAATCCAAGAGAACCAGGACAAAGAAAGGTTAAGCAATAAAGAAAAACACTAAATGAAATTCTTGGTGCGTACTTTCCAACACCTGCCCTTGTCTAAATCTCGACAAATCCCAAGACCTAGTGGTTCTATGTTTGTTCGAAAGTAGCAGCGATCTGAGGAGTACCTTGCAAGTCATGCCTTCTCTCATTTGCTTCCAAGCATGGAGTACCTAGCAAGGGGGAGAGTGCGTCCCATCACAAGAGGGCTAGTGTTGCCTCCATTGGTATAGCACACAAGTTCAGGGTGACCGGCCTGTGCTCCCTTTTGGCGCAGATGTACCAAGAAGGACGCGGGTCGAGTTGATGGAGAAGACGGCCAGCCTCACTGTAGATTCTGCTAGTGCCTTATAACCTAGTGCACTCTATGTTCCTCAGGGAATCCATGGATTTGCTTACCATGAGGCGTGATACATTCTCATTGGCCGTTTGCGGAAGAGTGCTTTCCTAGTATGATATTGTATGATACGGCACTAGGGTAACCAATCCATAACCCTGCCAAGTGCAGTATGGTGGATTGACGATTCTACAATACTGGAGATAGTTGCTTCTTTGGTGGTTGTAAGCTGCCCGGATGGTAGAAATGTGGAACATGCTGTACTTGTATACTATGCCCTTTAATTTGTGTTATCTCCTTGTCTCTTCCCTTCTTATTTCTCCCGTCAATGTGGGGTTGAGCTTTAGTTCATCAATTTCCTTCCCCGCCGCAAGACGTCTATCATACCGGTAAGCCAGATCAGTCATACGAGGGAGCGCAGCTAGCTGCATTCGAAGCCCTGGTTATGCTAGGGCTTCTGGCTTGTGGGAACATCCTTTTCGATGGTATATATAGCGTGTGGGCGTGGGGATGTTCGCGGCGGGTTGGAGAGTATTAATATCATATCTCCAGGTCAACAATCCGAATTGGGTCACACGAAGAATTTCTCAGGGCCAATGCACTTGACTAAAGGCGGTAGGGCTGCTGAGGGATTCACATATTCCGGGGAGGGATCTATCAAGGATGAGGTATCATAATTCTATCTATGGGGCCTCTCCAGATTTCTAAGCATTTGTAAGAAGACACCCGCTAATTTCCTTTTGCTCACTCCAGGTCAGAAACCGTCCACTAAGTTAAACCACAAATTCAGCCACCCCACCCTACTTCAAGCTCCCTTCAGCCCCCTCCCTAACCTCTTCAGCCTCCCCAACCTACTCCCCCTCCCCCTCCTGAGGAACCAACTTCTTAGCTTCTCTCACTGCTTCCTCGGTCTTCTTCAAGTCTTTGTACAAACTTGCCATAAGCTCTCTTACTTTCACTGCGAGCGGGTATATCTCGTCTGCCCCCACTCCGCTTGAGGGGTGGTGGGCTTGTTCCAGGGCTGTGCTGAGTTTTTGGTTCACGGCTCGCGCGAGGGATTCGGACTTCTCCAGGGTTTCACGGAGGGAGTGGAGGATTGATGTTGATGTCGTTTCCTGTTCTCTCGTTTGACTTGCTTAGTGTGGTTGCGTTGCGGTTGTGATATTTGTGTGGGTGAGCGGAGTAGCAAGGGTTGTTATGGGACATGGGCGGTTTATGTGTGTGGGAGGGGTTGAAATTTTGGGAAGATGAACAATTAGCGAGTGATGGAGTGTGAAGTGGTTGCCTTCGGGTTACAGCGTTCCTGGCGGTTCATGTTTGTGGGATGGCCGGGGTCTGGGGGAGATGGTTTTTGATAAATTAGTGAAAATGGAGAGTATAAAAATAATGTCTAGACTATGATACCAAAGTCGAAATTTCTGTGACTGGCGAAAGAGTCAGTGAGAAAAAGGGAGAAGGAAAAGCAACAGTATGATACTCCACTAAATGGCACCATTCCCAAACGCCCCGTTATTCCCTAAGACTGAAAATATAATGGAAAAGAAAGTATCATAATCACCACTTCCTCTTCATAGCCCTAAACAACCCCTCCCTCTCCAGCCCTGCCATCCCACCCCTTCTCCTCCTCTCCACCGCTCGATAATACTCTACTCTAACCCTAACTAATCTCTCCTTTTCATTTCCCGCAGCCTTCTTCCAGAACTTCCACCTCTCCTTTCCGCCCCCTGGCTTTATCTCATTCAACGCCGTCTCGCAATTCCAGCACAAACACTTCCTGTACTCCTCCCCACCAGTAGCCTCTTTGAACGCGGCACTAGTATACTCAATCCCGTCGTCCAGGCTACCCTCAGAGAGTCTGTCATTATGATCGATGAACCTCCCCGCCACATTCCTGCAATACTCGCGGTAAGTGATAGGCGTGAGCATGGCCGAGTGCCAGACTAGGTCTATGTCGATGGTCGGGACTAGGATTTTCCCGGGGTGGAGTTTAAAGAGCGAGAAGTAGGACTCGTATCTGTTTACTGCGCGCTGGAGGAAACCGGAGGTGTCCGGGGGGTTGATTAGCACCACGCTGCGGGTTTTGGGGCGCGCGCGAACGAGCGAGATGCTATCTAGGGGTAAGCGGCCCATGAGTGCTGGAGAGCGGATCCAGAGCTGGTTGTGCATTTTGTCCACGAAGGAACCTTGGCGGAGGACGGCGAGGGAGAGGTTTAGCGAGTGGGGGGTTGGGGTTTCGGCATAGCAGGATTGTAAGAGCGGGAGGACGGGGTGTGTGCCTAACTGGGTGATTATTGAGGCTAAGGTTGGGTGGGATTGGATGGTTGGGGGTTCTGGGAAGGTTGTGCGGATGAGGGCGTTTAAGGAATTGAGAACGTCAAACGATGTGGGTGAAGAGGGGTGGAGATAGGTTGCGCCTTGCAGGTCGAAGGATGTGATTCTGAGGCTGTCAGTGTTGATTCTCATCTTTGGGGCTCAGTATTGCGAGACGAACCTCATCCGGAAGCACCCCCCACACTCTATCAGTGATTTGATATCTTTTCGGAATTTCTCAGCGCATAGTGATTCCATAGTTATACCCATCCCGCAGCCTCCGCAATCAATTGCGAATTCCTCGCTGACCCACCCGTGTTTCCGTTTCTCGGACTCGACTTCGCAGATGAAAACGTCAATCTCCCTCGCGCATGTCGGGCACTCGATAAGCCTTTTCGGCGGGGATTTCCACAGAATTTCCTCGAGAATGTCAGGCGCTTGAGAGCTGATCCTCTCCCAATACCGCGTGGCATGTCCAGGGAGTTTGTAATCCCATTTATCGGCATCAATGGCTTCATGCTGCTCGCTGTTAGCCGGCTATACTTTAAGCGGGACTGCGGGCAGGGCGTACGATATATTCATAAGGAAAAGCAGCATTCATCATCGCGCTCATTCCGAACCATATACAATCCTCATTGTACCTCCGTGGATTGAGCATGTAGGAATGCCAAACCATCAGTACATCCAACGGCGGCAATAAATCCCTCGGCAGCACCTTCACCCCACTACCCTTATTTGACATCCCTTCTTCGCCTTCCTCCCGGGCCTTCAGTTCCTCATTCACAGCTTCCCACCATATCCCGAACCTCCCCACAGCAATCTCAACCACAGCTCTCCACCACAAATTCTTCTCCGGATCCTCCCCGAATATCTCGGAGAAGGCCTCTTCTTTATCCACCCGGTGACGTAACTGCGCAAAGGCCTCGAGCAATTCCAGGTGCACAGCGCACTGAGAAACCGTGGGGAGCCCCGACCCTACCAGCTGCAGCGTTGTGATGGTGAACACCTGAGGATCGGGAATGGCTGGCGTGTCCTTTTTTGTTGCGGCGGGAGCGAATACGGGTGGTGTTGTGCTTTCGCGAGAGTGTAGGAATGACATTTTGATTGTTTACCAGGTATTTATTACGAAAAGGGGGTAGAAAGGAACAAGTGGGAGTTTTATATCCTCAATGCGGGTGAGGTCTCGGTCGCCAAGTGGGGCAATGCTCACAGGGGTGCGGCTGTGATGTGCGAGGTTGTGTGGCCGGGCACAATTCGAGTAAGGCGTTCTGAAGGGAGGGGGATGTTGTTGGCGGCTCTAGTGTAAAAGGTTGTAAAGTTCTCGTACCCTTCCCAGCACCCCGGGCTCTTGAAACGCTTTGCCAACTCTCCTCCCACTATTAGGCAAAAAAAATTGTGGTAAATATTACAGTATCCCTAGAGGCATATCCGAGCTAAAAGGCTTTTCTTGTTCTGCTATTAATTGGCACAGTTCTAGTTCTTGAGGTACAAGGGAGGGTAGGAGAACTTTGCGAATGCGGCTGAACATCCATGTCAGTTTCGGTTAATGATCGCTACTACACGAGTACTCGAGTACCCTTCTGCGGTACTCGTACAGTATCTTCCAAATAACATATTGTAGTTTATAGTGATATCTTCAGCATCGTCTAGTACCAGTACAGTACAGGTAGTGAGGCAGCAGCCCGACACTTTTGTTTCGCGGGTCCTACGTGAAGAACAATGAAACTGGGGCTACGAATAAATCCTAAACCAATGAGAAACCCCAATTTATGACCCATTTGAAGCTCGGGAGGGGAACTATCCCATAGTCTGTCGGGTGTCGCAGTTTGAATTTATTCCCAGTTTGGGAAGGATGATTTCCTGATCTTGTTATTTTCTTAACTAGATCTCGCTATTTTCTTAACCAGATTTCTTGGGCGTGCCACCCGAAGGACTAAGGGATAGGAGATCTCTCTGTATGTAATGTCTCGGGGAGGACAATAGGGCATATTTATGCTCAATCAGTTAAATGTGCGGTGCCAGTTCGGGGATTGAGACCCATTAACTAGAACAGTTAGTGATCAATTTGGCTGGTTAACCTCAAATAACTGTTCCATAACCTCTTTCTAGACTTCGGTATTCCCATGCGCAATTACGATACCACGGACTTGACCATAGCAACCTTGAACGTTGTCGCGATCGTCATCGGGCCGAGAATAGCCCGGCTCACTTCTAATTTTGAGGCGCTCCCTTATTCACATCTAATCCTTGCATGATGTTGGTGGTGTGGTGGGGGTAAAAGTGCTTTGATTACTGTCACTACAGTACTGTACTGTACCGGTACTGCACAGTATCTCGTCTGATCGGCTTTCGTGGGGCTTTTCTCGGCAACTCTATCAACCCGGACTTGACTTTACTCTGGGATTCGAGTGATCACGAGAGGTCACCAATGGATTGAGAGTAGTTTATGGTAGTTCTGGCTGCCCCGCGAGAGTTTCCAGCGAGGAATGCAAAAGCCTGTTAAATGTCGCCAGTGGCTAGTCGAGGTGACACCGACACCACAAGGTACAGTACCGACACGTTGTGATCGGATCAAGTATCGGAGGATGAAAATTTCATTGTTTCCGAAAGTGCGAATCGCCAATCTTGAAACACAAAGAGTAAATGACCCTCTTGGAAAACACAATAAGCTATCAAAAAACCAACTTTACCATGGTATTCAAGTTTCAGATATCGAAAGCTTGCGAGTACTACGGATATAAGAATTATCATTTCCACTTCTTGCTTAAGGAATTCTGCATTAACACCATCACTTCCAACACTATATATAAAAACGGAAACAACGAACTAGAAAACCGCAAACCGACTTAGATATGACGACCTCAAGCCAAAACCTCACCTCATCCCTATCCTTCCCGGACAGCCTTCGGTCCGGCACCTTCATCCCGGTTAAAGACAATGGCGCTACCAAACCTGAGGACTTTGTGGCTACCAACCAGGAGCTCACGGTGACAGTCACTGAGATTAATGAGAGTGGTATCCGCGGTATAGCCCGTGGAGTGCACATCTACATCACCCCGTTTGCCTGCCGAGCTGCTGGACTTGAGCTTTCCGAAGGTGCTGGTCCTAGGGTGTATGTTAGTGACGAGGGGAGTGAAGTTGCTGTTGGGGATGGGATCTTGGTGAAAGTTTTGGTGATGCGGAAGAGGGGGGTGGAGGAGGGGGGTGAGTTCTGTGCTATTGCTGGGATTTCTTGGGCTTGGGTTGATGCTAAGGCGAATGAGAAAGCCAATGAGAAAGTGGAGGTCTAGAGGTAGGTCGGATATTAGGATATGAAAATGTTAAGAGTAGGCTGGTGGATCTTGGGGGTGTGGCATATCACTTATGTGTTGGTCTGTTGACCAATTTCGCTTTCCTTTATTTCTCTATATGGCTCCTTGGTTCTATCGATAAGTCAATAAATCAGAATGTGATAGCACTGAAATTAGATTTGGGATTATTTGAAAGGGAGGATGTTGTCTGACTAGTACAGTTTTCTGTTCTTTAGGATGCATATTCCGGGTAGTACCAGCAAACCACTGAGATCCGTGTCCTCACTCAATACATCAGTTGTGCTCTACTTTCTAGTGCAGTGATAGAGAATAGAGGAAACTAGACTAGGTTCAAAATAAATCACTCGTCATAAGAACAACAGAATTTATTTGCGTACACTCCGGCTATCCCGGCTCGGAATTTGCAGGATGGGCGGTGGGCTATTTGTGAGGGCACATCCGGCTAACCGGGAATAATAGCAGATGAGTCTAAATATACAGTTTTTGAAGTGAACAGCTGTCTCAACCACAACAGGATCCCCCACAGTAATTGCTTCATTGCTACCTGGAGGTAGCGGTATTCAGAAATGATGCCTGATCTCTTTAAAATATCCCTCTTAGGGAAGCCCTGCCACATCTAATGGTAATGCTAAACATTTACCTGGCCATGACCGTTGTCTAGGTGGAAACTTGGTTCGACCGATAGGCTCGGGAGGGGTCTCCTGAACCCTTGGTATATATTTCGGGGTGGGTCCTACAATTGTACAATTATGAGGGCTGACACTCGGGAGGAAGCTTGTGCGAGCCGGAGAGGTGGTATTTAGGAGTGGGGTGGCAAGACTATGTGGTGCATCATAGTACTTGTCCAAGGCAAGAAGTATTTGAAAATATGAGCCGTGATTTTTGTCTGGGCGCTCATACACTCACGGATTCTTGCCATATATTTTGCGAACCCCTGGTTTTTCGAATCCTTCTTGCCTGGGACAAGTATGATACGGTAGGAATATTCAACCGCAACTTGACCCCTGAGCCCTAAGTCTGGGTATCTTTTTAATTGACTCAGCATAGCAACCCGTGCCAACTATCCGGCTAGACCTTAAGCTAATATCTAGGATTACAATGGTCTGGGAAGAAAATACCGGCAAAGTACTAATGGCAGGTGGTTGGGATAACTTGGCTCTAGGTTCACCACAGAAATTGGTACGTTATCTAGGTACATTAAGCATCTTTTTGTATATCCGGGAGTGCTGGGCTTAACTTATTCAGTGATGTAACCCTGGGCTCCTTGGGGGTTGGGGTATTTTGTTCTCAGTTTATTGTAAGTATGATACCTTGCTCTCAGAGCTCGCCCTTTTGGGGCGTACGTACTCTCTCTCACTAAATGGGCTCGCAAAAGGTTAGTTTGGGCATCATGAACTCTCACTCGCGTCCCACTTCTACCACTTGAAATATTGTACCGCTACACCGGCATGGTAGCCCGTTTCCCCTTTGAGGTTAGGAGGGCCGTCATACAAGGTTTTGGAAACTCCATCCGCATAGAGAGTTGGGTGGTGTATTGTGAACGCCCAATCAATGTTGGAGAGAGGCTTCTGAGGGATGAAGCAGGATCCGGAAGTGTAATGTACGTGGACAGAAAGTAAAATAAGAGCATAGGGACGGGGCAACCGGTATTAGGTTGAGATAGCTAGTATACAGTATGTGAACCTTGGAAACTAAGTGGTGGATTTTGTATGATCGGCTCATAGGTCGCTTCTCGAGTAATAGCAAGCTCAAAAGCAACTCTAACCTTGAGGGGTTTTGTCAACCGTAGGCAACAACATGGCAAACCCTCCAAAAGAACCTCAAAAACCCCTGTTTGAGTCTTATAGTATTTGATTCGTTATCTGTCACTAAAAAGGCTAGTTTCACGTATCATATTTTTGGTAGACGGTAAACCCCGCTGCGGGGAGCCAACCAGAAAACTCAGCCCCGAGGGCCATAGCTCACAAGGCTTTGCTTTAACGCCGAATGGTATTAATTTCGGCAGTATTTCTGGAGATAAACCGGGATGGGATTGGATGGTTTTGGCTATCCATTTTTTTTCATTGGGGGGAAGCTTGGTCGGGATATGAGTTGTTTGTATGAGCTGGCCACATGCGAGGTTGCCTAGCAAACATTAAACTAGAAGGATTCGGGGGGGGGGCGGGGGAGGACTTTTGGCCTCCAATAAGTGAGTGGTTCAATCGGCTTTCCCTAGCTTGAGGGGCATACTGGTAGTGGTGTAGGTCGCCTCTATCAACTCTATGGCCATGGCAAACGACTTGGGATTTATCTTTTCCCTTCATATGATGGCAAGCTAGGCAGTGCCCAGGCCTTACATAGGTGAGAGCTGTTTTTCCTAGGGAGATAGTGTCAAAAACCGGGACCGTTAGTGGAAAGGGATTGTTGGATTGCTATGGGGAACTGTTGGGGAACTGTGCCATACATGTGGGGGGCGGGGTATGGCTACCAGCAGATGGCGATCAGGGGAAATAATTACCCCGCGGCTCGTTGCGTTTTTTTGTTGTGTTTTTGGCTCAAACTTAGTGCCGAAGCACTTTGTTTCGGGACTATGTATGATTGAGTGCGCTACGGTACTCGAGTAGAGAAGGCTCAGGTCCCCGCATCCACTTTGGAGGCTGGCTTGGCCACCAATTATTCACGGGCGGAGATGGTTGTCAATTCGTAAAGTACCGGTACTCGAGTATCCACACCTAGGAATGCCAAGAACTAGTGCTTCACGCCCAAATCCGATGATCCTGGAACCTCCATCTCGGGATACTTTACCAATTGGCTGATGGAGCCCACTAGTGATGCCGTCCCTTTTTGTCTAATTTTCTATGGTTAGTTGCGGCTGCAACAGCGACCATTGGGCATTACCCGCCATTTTTTTCTCGGCTTTAGGAATTTTCGAGAGGGAAGACAACCTAATCCTTTGGGGTGCAAAACAGATGGGTAGATTTGTGCCCCGATAAATATATATTGATTCTGAAGGATTTATGTTTATAATTTATTTCTTCTCAAATATTGGCAATGCTTGTGCGAACGGGTAGGAGATAAAATTTAGGGGCAGAAATAGGAGTTGTGAAATTAGAGAGGCCTCTATGATTTGAGGGAAAGTTAAGGAAATTCTTTGCTTGAGAAATTTAATGGAAATAAGGGGATGGAGGATTTTTTTTTTTCTAGTTGAGAACTCTACCATACACAACCCAGAGAATTTCTTTCGAGCAGATCGTTGTCTGGCTAGGTGCTCCGCTCGGTAAGGAAAGCATGAGAGACCCCCGAAGTGTTCCCGCAGGACGACACCATATCGTTATTAGATGGGGGATTTTATGTAGTCTTTCTGGGGTAGTTGGCGGCGGAGGAGATTCACTTATAAAAAGTAGTGAGGGAAGTCAGGTCGCCCGGCCACATCTTCACCCTCATAAAACTGGCATTCCATTGCGAGAAGTAACCATGCTTCATTCGTGCTAGCGCGTCCCGCCTTCATCCACAGAGCCCACCCCCAGAGGCCGTTGTGGGTTGTCCGTAAATGTTTGAAACTGCTTCAGGTCAAACCCCATAAAGTTCCATTTGGGCTTTGCCTCTCTGAGTTTCTCCTGGAAACTTTCCACTAGCTTGACGTATTTTTCCACTTCTGTTTCTTTTAAACCCTCCTTTTTCGTAGAGCCGCTGGCAACAAAATGGTGTATTTTGCCCGCAAAAGTAGTCCTTTTATCCCATAAGTCCACAGCCGCGTTTGCTATCACAAGCGCGGCCCTCGCCCGTCTCGGGGGTATGGCGCTTGGAGGGCTTTGCAAGCCAGAGGAGTTCGAGGATCCGGTGTGGTGAGATGGTGCAGTTGGATTGTCTGGTGTCTGGTTCGGGGTGCATAGGTCAGCGTCGCCGGTACTCGATGCTGGCGGCAGATGAGGGAGATCTTCTAGGGCCTTGAGTAGGTGGGCTACTCCCTGGGCTTTACCCTCTGTGGATGGATCTTTAGGGAGGCTATATCCCACGCTTTTCAAACAATTGAGCATGGCCTTCTTGAAGGCCTCTGCACTAGTCGGGTCTGGGTGTTCGATATACTCGCTCATGTGGGTGCTCACAAAACCTATTATCTCCTCTGTGATCTCATGCGCCTTTTTATTGATTTCTTCTGTGGTGAGAATTCCTCGTTCACGTTAGTGACTGTGGAGTGGTCATGTTGTTAATAAAAACTGATGGTACTTACCTCTCAGCCCTATTGGAAGAAGCTCTGCATGTTGAGAACCCTTTGGAACACCCCCCAAGTCCATGACCATCTTTTGGGTAGCTTGTTCGAACATCTCCGGTATTCTTAAAATTAATGCCGCAAATATCCATTGCTCAATAGGTGCGTGATCTCCTTCTGAATCCTTTGTGTTCAACGTTGGGCGACCATGAAGGAGAGTTCCGAGCCCGTCGGTACAGCACCCGAATTCCCAACAAGTTGTGGCTAAATTCAACAAGTCCTCAAAAGTATCGATCTTCCAGCTTGTATTAGCTCCGTGTACGGCACTTATTATTGCTTCTAGAACCTCTGGATTTTTGGTAGGGATAGAGAGTCTGGTGGGTTTGCTGGCTCCGCTCTCTGCTTCCTTGTCGGCTCTTGCACGTTTTACCTTCTCCCGCAATGGTTGAGATAACTGGCAGATGGTCTGAGCCCTAACCCTAAGCATTGTACAATGCTTCTCATCCTCCCCATGTCCTACCAGGAACATTTCAAGATTCCATTGATCATGGAGCTTGCGTGTGGATGGCTGGTTGGGGAGCTCTGGCACATGTTCCATACCAGTATCGAATATATTTAGCGGGGGATTATTGGAGCGCCCTCCCCTTTGGTCTTGCGGGGGAGCAGTGAACTGTTGGCCGGAAGCATGGGTACGGGCCCTTGAAGGGCCGCCATTTTCAGAATCGGTTGTCGTGAGAGCTGGGTGTGTAGTCTGATGACGTAGAGAAAATCTTGGTGGTGGCCGCAAATTGTCGTTCCCCTGGAGCGGAGTTTTCCCCTTGTCTAGTATTGCCCTGCGATTAGAGATTAGATCCCGTTTCAACGGGGCGGTTTCATTCAAGTCTTACATCGCTTTAGCGGCGTGCTTAGAGGGCGGGTGGCGAATGTTTGTGTCCTGATAACTCGTCTGTTAATGAGCTTTACCATAATCTAAGGGGGCACGGCACTGACCTTCGGTAACGTGGTGTCCTCTGCTCGCGTGTTGTGATAATTGTGTCGCCGATTTGCTGCTAACTTGTTTGTGTAAGGTTGAAGCCTGATTGAGTTTCCTATTACCAAAGAGAAATCCAGGATTAGTTGAAAGAGCACACATATGCTGAAAAAGCGAATCATAAAGGCTTAAATACTTACGCAGGATCGAAAGGGGAAAGGGTTTAAGACTCGTAGTACACCTAGTACCATGTATTGGACTCGTTCAATTCGGGTTGAGATTTGAGGGAGGGATTTGAGGAGCAAAGAGTTCTATCCATGAGTACCGTAGAGTGAAGTAGTAGCTCTTAAAACACCAGGCGAGATGGCGGTTTTTCTTTAACTTATGATATAGATTCCTATGCCCCTTGAGGCTAGCCGAACGAAAAGCTAAGCCAACTCAAGAGCCCGGGCCAAAATATTTGGCACACGGAGGGGGGATAAAAATTTACATCCGGATAAGCTAGGGCCCCTCTATTGGCTCCGTAAGACTTACAACTACCGGGCTCTGGCATGCGTGGGGTGTGTCTCACTGGGAACACAACATGATAACATCGGCCCAGTAAACAGTTTGGTGAGTAACTCAGTGCTTGTACAACTTTATTTCGCACAACCTTGATGGAGCCTAGTTCTACCACCCGCCTGGAGAAGGCAGCGCGATGCTGGCACCGTATGATATGATGCTTGTCCCAGTACTCGGAAACAGGTGTTTGCAAAATGTACGGCAAAGAAGTGGTGCGTATCTGGGGGCACATGTAATACGAATTCGCGACCCCGCCTCCCGATACTTATTGCCAGAGACAAGTACTGTGCCGGTCCTGTGATAGAAGAGGATGTGGTAAACCAAAGGATTGTATAGGTTGGTAAGATGGCCGGCGAGCAGGGGTGAGCAAGGCACATTCACTCCGCTCACTTTTAAGGCGTGCTCCCTTCTGATTGCAAGAAAGTTGGATCCTCCCGCAGGCGGTGGTGGCTGTGTGGGAGATAAGGTACCCGAGTGCCTGGCATGCTTGGCCGGTTCTGGGCGGCTGTTTGGATCAACAGATGGTAGGAAGACTGTTGAGAACTCATGGTTCTGGGGCCCTGTCCTTAAGATTGCTAGTGGTGCTTTTACAAACCGGCTACCTCCGATGTTGGCTTTTTTTCAGCTCCTATGAGTAGAGGGATATAAGGTCGGATTCCCGTGGCCACCACTTCTCAAAAATTCATACTTTTCAGTCGGTATCCGGAAGTCGACATGGCCGGAACAAATGAATACAGATTCGACTTTATCAATGAGCGAAAGTTAAATGTTACTGCCAGCTCCGAAGAAATTGGTCATGATCCGATGGCTTATTTTCAGGTTTGTATACTCTTTGTTTCTTAGCTGGAGGCCCAAGTCAAGTTATCCTAATTAACCAATCTCATACAGGGCGCCGATGTCGTTTGGATGTTAATTTGTACGATCCTGGTGATGTTAATGCCGGCCGGAATAGGGTTTTTTTATTCGGGGATATCAAAACGGAGGTCTGCTATGTCTATGGTTTGGATATCGTTTCTGGCAATGTCGGTGGTAGGAATACAGGTAGGATTGATTATGATACTTCAGCTACAGCCTGGGCCGGTTCAACGAAGCCACACTAAAGTAACCCTAACAACACTAGTGGTATCTTGTAGGCTACGGCATAGCCTTTGGACATTCAGACAACCCATTCTGGGGTGGTATTGGGGGA
This sequence comes from Tuber brumale, assembly GCA_014065205.1. Taxonomy (NCBI): domain Eukaryota; kingdom Fungi; phylum Ascomycota; class Pezizomycetes; order Pezizales; family Tuberaceae; genus Tuber; species Tuber brumale. The sequence continues at coordinate 107,805 of JACCEG010000467.1, forward strand.
ATTGCTCTGAAGGATGTCCTCACCAGACCAGTCGGGAACCAGAAGGGACCCCCGATCCCTGAATTACTTTTTGCTCTCTTTCATGGTGCATTTGCCTCTTTTACGTTAGTGACCACTGAAGAACACACCCCCGACTCTTTGGCAACCACTCACCTTCATTTAGCGCTTCATTGATAGGTGGAGCTGTCGTGCAAAAGTTTCGAATAGAACATTTTTTGGTCTTTATCTTCATCTGGACTACCTTTGTTTATGCACCTATTGCACATTCGACATGGAGCCCGTCAGGCTGGTCCAACAAGCTAGGTGCGCTAGACTATGCTGGTGGAACTGTGGTCCATATGAGCGGGGCATGTAGTGCTGCGGTGTACTCGGTATTCTTTAAATGGAGATACCAATTCTATAGGTCGACCACAGCAAAAAAACTAGGAACTACGGAGCGGAAGCGCCAAAAGGAGCCTGAAGGTCACGAGTCGGACACCTGCAGTGAGGAGGGATTGGCGGAAGCTACCGCTTTCCCAGGAGACGATGAAAACCCTGACAACGTTTTCCACGTCGTGCTTGGTACGACCCTGCTCTGGGTAGGGTGGATGGGCTTCAATGGAGGCTCAACATTAGGAGCAAACCTGAGAACAGTCTCAGCACTAATTTCGACGAATCTTGCTGCATGCTCAGGAGGACTAACCTGGTGTTTTTTGGAATTCTATTGCTCCAAATACAACCCCGAGCGTGATCCCGGAGGATCCCGGAGACAGAAAAATGTTCCAAGAAGACTCTCGGTTCTTGCCTTTTGCAATGGTGTTGTCTCTGGTCTAATAACAATCACACCAGCTGCGGGTTACGTATGATAAGCTTATTTTCGTCCGCTATCGCTGTAACTAACTTGTACTGACATGGGGATTTTTAGGTGCCATTGCATACTGCTATATGTTTCGGGGTTGTGGGGGCAGTTTGCTCGAACCTCTCTGAAACGTTAAGCAAACCTATAGGTGACTTGAACGATATATTTGCTATCCATGGGGTCTCGGGCCTCGTTGGGATGTTTCTAACTGGGGTGTTCGCCCGGTAAGTTATACTAAGTATATTTCCCCATGGCATAGATCTAATTGAACAACAGAGCCGATATTGCTCATCTTGACGGATACACAACTATCCCAGGCGGAGGTCTAAATGGAAACGGGAGGCAGATTGCGTAAGACTAATCTTCCCGGAATCCTATGGTACCACTGACATGCAAGCTATACAGGTTGCAGCTTCTGGATGCCGTCGTGGGCGGGCTGCATGCCGCTGTTGGCACACTCGTTATCCTGATTTTTATGGAGGTGGTTCAATACATTGTGGTTCGCAGAATAAAACCGGTAAGAGCCATTTTTGATGAGGACCAGATAGTAGGACGGGAACTTCCAGATGTACCGGTATGACCCAACCTAGGCAGGGGGTCGGAATACAATATTAAAGTGCCTTGGGGGGGTGTTTTTCGTATCCTTGTTTTCAATGGGGTCCGTTATAGGTTCCTATAATAAGTTGCTCTGGTTTGGAGAGGGTGTGCGTTGGTTGGTTCCGCATCTGGGGTCACCAAGTAATAAGGGAAGCGGTGTTTTCTTTGATACTTACTAGAGCAGAATGCACAAATAAAAAAAAACTCGTCACTACTTGACCCTTGCATGAATGGCGTTATACCTCAATAAGGCCAGGGCCCTTTTTCGTGATCAAACCGATCCGGATATGAATACAGTAGTAGTTTGTCTCGGGGAGGCTTGGTGGAAGATCATACCCCCCACCCAATCAATGCTCTTCCGGGGATCACAGTTATCACCACCCCGCCACCGTGTCTAACTTGTGTGTTACCAAGGCTGTTCTAGCTACAGTACTTGGTATGGTATCTGGTTTAAGTACCCTGCCAAATTTTCTCGGCTATGTACAGTATCATAGGTGTCTCGGGGCAACTTCCATGGGAAAGAACTAAGGAAAAGTGAGGGAAAGAATCTAAATCCGTCACTACTCGAGTAAAGAAATTTACCATACTGTGGAACCCTTTTATCAATACGAACAGTGCCCACAACGGACAGTTCCATCCCACGCTGTTTCAGATAATTGCTTTTTTATTTTTATTTTTACGCGGGGGTGTGGTTGGCGGCGGTGTCTTCAGCTGCTGCAGATAAAAATCGTACTAAGTCTGACAAGGCTGTGAAATATGGATTGACACCGAGAGAGAATCATTCTCTCTAGCTTGTTTTTAAGGTATTGGGTCGGGAAGTGCGCAGAAATCAAGTTTGTGGTACTGGAAAACTATCGGCTTCCCGGGTGGAAAGCATTAAACCGGGTTCAGGTTTCTGAGCCTTGTGCTTCAAATCCTGGGATTACCGACGCAAGTACTGCACTGGTGCTGGCTTTCACGACCTAACAACTGAATAAACCTGGTTACCGGAGCGCAGAGCCTGGTTTGTGCGCTGTCAAACCGGTTAGACTATTAGGCGAGGAACCGACATGGTGCTCGGGTATCATACTCGTGCTGGCGGTATGGTGGGGGGATTCTTTAACCGGAGCACTTCAGACAGGAAAAGATGCTAAACTTCAAAACTACTCAAAAGCAACTTTTACCCTCGATTCCTCTCTCTCCTTTTTGATAGAAAATAAGCTATAGATTTAGAAAATATAAAGGTAGTTTAAAAATATCAACTTCTGGGAGAGCTGTCAGGATTTAAAGTTAGGCGTACTCGATCCAGCAAGAAGTTACCGGTATCGAATAGTTATTTGAAGTTAACCAGCCAAACATATCCCTGGTTGTCCGAGTTAAGAAGTTCTTGCCTTGTCCCGAGCCTAGCATTGCACCCTGTAATTATCTATTAATATTGCCAAGAAAGTAGAATTAACTGATGGCCACCCGTTGGCACGCCAATTGACATACTACCCGTTTTCAAAAGTATCCGGATGCCTTGGTGCCAAGACATTTTCGTACCCTATAGCGTATTATGAGAATATGCTTGTGATAATATTGAAACCATTAACTATTCATGAAATTTATTCCCACCTTTCTGGCTAATACATTGAGCTAAAATATTAGGTAGTTTAGACACTTCTCTATTGATATCTTCAATTGTGATGTTTTCCCATTCCTGCCTCAAAACTAATTTCATTTCCCCAACTGAAGTCACCCTTTTAACACCACACTGGGTTTGAATCCTAGATTTCATTATATTCCACAAGTGCTCAATTGGGTTCAAATCCAGGGAATTAGGTGGCCAATCCACCCTATCAATCCCCACTTTTTCTCTCTTGTAGCTGGTAAAGTCTGAATCATGTACTAGTGCGTTGTCTTCCATTAGAAGAAAGTTTAAGTTGAATAATTTGCATACTTGACATGTTGGCCATAGGAGAGGACGTGCCAGGTATGTTACATATCACCAGGAGTTTATTCCCTTTGAATCTCCCCTATTTAGCTTCTTAATCTTATACTTCTTACCTCTCCATGATTGGGTTGTTTTTGCTTTAACACCTGTAAGAGAGGCAAGGAGTTGAGCTTCACGAGCATTTGACAATTGTCTTTTGCATAATTCCTGCCATTCCTCTGAAGCTCACCAGGCAGTATTAAGGCAGGACTTTTCTTCCTCACAATGTTCATTGTAACTCAAGATATCACTAGTCACTCTTGCTTTCTCCTCTTCAGTTTCACTCTCCCAAACCTAAAATGGGCCTTTCCAGCCATAGGGTATCTGTTAGGCAGATGCCAAACTCGAGTATAACTGAGAGACATAGGCCAAATCTTTGATTGGAGAATCTGTCGAGGAAGGCTCATCTTGATAAAATAGGTAAAGTAAAGATTTAAAAGTGTAGAACAATATTATATTGATAAGATCTCTTCTCTATTGCTTGATAATGTCTGTAAAGCTTGGAAGGCACCTCAATATTTATATCCTGCATCTGAGTGTTTACAGACTACTTCTAACTACTATGCCTCTGAAGTACCACTCTGGTTTTAACGCGCAAATGTCCAGAATCTTACCAGTGCGAGTACCATTTGACCCTGAAACTTCTCACACCCTTTCACAGGTACGGAATTGTATTCCTCTGTTGAGATGACTACGGTATTTGTCATTCCAAATAGCGGTCTTCAACTTGGTTATCCGCATAGACTATTATATTACTTTGGTCTGATTGACTATTGTTCCAGTAGTCTCTTCGGTCATAAAGTAATCAGATTCATACTGGGCCACCTAGTGCCAATCATAAGTCTAAGCCCAACATGTTAATGTCTTAAGGGTCTACAACTTATCTTGATCTTCCTATCTGAGCATGCTTTCACTTAGTCTACTGGCCTCCATAGAGGGGTCCCATTACTCGGACCAACCAACCTACAGCTTATTTCAGAAGGGTATAGGTAGATTCAGTATGTCCTTAGTAGCCACTACTACTGAGACATCCTCTAGGAGTATTTCGCTGAAAATGTCCTGTCACCTTCAGCCTATAATTAGGAAGCCTAACTATAAAGCCTACTATCTCAATGCGCCTGTAATGGACTTTTTCCGTTCCACTTCCCAGATGTCGCCAAAGGTCCCCTCTCATATATCCTGTAAATAGTATGTAGTCAGATGGACAGTGGTGACGTATATGGTGTTATGAAGTGGACTTCATTGATTTGACATTTTAGTTATGGGACACAACTCTCAAAATCTTCCTAATGACATGTGGGCCCCATAAGGGAGCCTGAGGGGGGTATTGGCTTCCCAGAAAATCAATGGTCTTTGCGCAGTTATTCTACTGTGGGTTCTGTGCACTTTGTCTTAGATTTCCATATACCTAACAATATCATTCCCCAGCACATAATCGAAACTCCTTACTTCTTCATTGCTCCAATGCAATCATCCTTCCACATCTCTTCCTTTTCTCTCCAAACAAAACATGGTCTATAGAGACCTCCCATTTCAATTGACATCTCGTCCGTAAATATGTAGTTAGCCCACTCAATTGCTGGCTGCCATGTCACTCATGGTTCGCAGTATTTCTATAAGTTAATACCATTCTGTACCTGAGTAGATTCTCTGTACAATCCTGTCTGAAAAGTTCTCACAAATTTAAAAGTACTCAAGTCCCAGTCCTGCTATTGCAGTCAAACCACCCATAATGTCACGAATGTGGCTTAGCGAGGAAAAGGTTTTCACATGACTCATAGTATGAGTCATAGGTATGGTATTTTTCGCACATGACCTCATTTGAGGTCATGGGTTTCGCACATATGACCACTTTGGTCATATGACTTGGTTATGATGTTATGTTATGTTTCGCACATGACCTCATTTAGAGGTCATGGGTTTTGCGCATGTGACCATTTTAGTCATATGACTAGTTCATGATGTTTTTATGTGACTCACAGTTGTGAGTCATATGTGACATGTGATGCAAAGTATGAGTCACAAGGGCGTGAAGGACAACTATATAAGGAGGTCACTAGGACCGAGTAGATAGGCCATCCTCCGTCTCCTCTACACACCCGGCGATTGAAATCAACCCTCCGGGCTTGATC